>OZ017740.1:160415318-160672818 GCA_963969285.1 Odontomyia ornata
GTCAAGATGACCACTTCGGTTTTCTCCAGTGCTAAACTGAGCCCGCGAGCAGTCATCCAGTCCCTCACTCGGCGCATTAGCATACCTAGCCTAAGTTGCGCTTGTTCAACGGTGCGTCCAGCGACCAGAGCCGCAACATCATCCGCATAGCCGACCAAGCGCGACTCATCTGGCATCTCAAGTCTCAGTAGCCCGTCGTAAGACACGTTCCACAGGTCCGGACCAAGGATAGATCCCTGGGCAACATCCGATGTAATTTCCATCCTTCGTTGGCCCTGTGTCGTGTCGTAGAGCAGGCTTCGGTCCTTTAGGTAGTTCCTCAAAAGCCGCATTAGATATTCTGGAACTTGAAAAGAGTTTTCCAGCGTATCCAGAATATCCACCCATCTAGCGGAGTTGAAGGCATTCCTGACGTCGAGTGTCACCAACAGGACGATCCGTCGCTTGGTGCGACTATATGCCTCTGCCTTTTGGACCGCGTTCACCACCTCTGCAATCGCATCGATGGTAGAACGTCCTGCTCTAAAGCCGTACTGCCGAGGAGATAGGTCCCCAGCAGCACGAGAAGGCACAGTTTGGCAGAGCATGTTTGTTCAGGAGGAAAATACTAATATATCAAAAGAATCTCGTACAGTTACCAAAAGAAGCCGATTTCTTTCAGGCTTCACACACTAAAGGCCTAATTTTGTAACGAGTCAGCTTGCAGCCAATGTCCTGCTCCATTTATCTGTTGCTTGCAGTGTTGAAGTGTAAGTAAGTAAGTAAACTTTAATGAAACTTCTTATAGCTTGACATTATAGAGTGTGTTTAATGACCATGTGACATTTGAGAGTATATGGATGTCAAATAAACTTTGACGGTTAGAATATATACTTATATTACATTAGTGTTTTTGGATATATAGACTTTGCCATTTGCTCTTGTGGCTTAAGGCCTAAACAGTTTGACAAATAAATACGTTAAAACTTAAACTAAATCTAATCCGAATATAAATTAAATCTATTCCTACATCTAACCTAAACTATAAGCTGTTTAGTACAGCACCCAATCTTATACTTAAATTTATTCGTAAGTACAGTTTTGTTTTATGACACATCTGAACTTACTACAGGGTTATCTATTTCGTGGTTGGGAAAATATAACCCTGCCATTTGGCATTAAATATCATCCTAAGCAAGTTTTTTTTTGTTGATGGTTTGCGATTTAGAAATATGGATCGTTTAATAGTCGAAGAACGCGTTAAAATTATTAAATTTTATTATAGAAAAAGTGATTCTGATGTATCAACATTTAGGGCTTTACGTGCCAATTACGGTCGACATATTCGACCTACACAGCACACAATTTCGAACACAGTGAGAAAATTTGAAGAGACTGGATCGGTTATTGAAAGTGCAAGGCCTGTGCATCATCGCAACATTCGTTCTGCTGCAAATATCGCTGTCGTTGCTCAAAGTGTGGAGGAAGACCCGAATTTGTCGATTCCTCGACGTGCTCAACATTTGGGCTTGTCTTACGGCTCATTGTGGCGGATTTTGTATTTGGATTTGCATCTCCATCCGTACAAAATCCAACTCACTCATGAACTTAAGCCTCAAGATCATACACAACGCAGAATGTATGCGAATTGGTTGATTGAATAACAAACCATGGTAACGATTTTTCGAACAAAATTTTCTTTAGTGATGAGGCTCATTTTTCACTCAGTGGTTACGTTAATAAACAGAATTGCCGCATATGGGGCTCTCAAAATCCTCAGGTGATGGCAAAAAGGCCTTTGCATCCGGAAAAAGTGACCGTTTGGTGTGCATTATGGTCTGGTGGTGTTATTGGCCCGTATTTTTTTGAAAACGATCAAGGAAGAGCCATTACAGTCAATTCTGACTGCTATGGACGGATGTTAACCGATTCTTTTTGGAGAGAAATTGAAGATTATGATCTGAAAAACATGTGGTTCCAACAGGACGGAGCCACAAGCCACACAACACAGGCTAACCGAGCACTTTTGCAAGAGAAATTTCCAGGACGCGTAATTTCGAGATGAAGTGATGTCAATTGGCCCGCAAGATCCTGCGACCTAACACCTTTGGATTTCTTTTTATGGGGCTATTGATAAGGTCGTTTTTACGCAAACAATCCTCAAAATTTTGAGCAATTGAAAACCAATATTCGTGAAGTTATGGCCGAGATATTGCTGGAAATGTGCCGAAAAGTCATTGAAAATTACCTCAAAAGGATTGAGGCCTGTAAGAGGTCCCGTGGTAGATATTTGAATGATGTTGAATTTCATGTATAATGGTAAGGTTTGGTCTTTATATTAAATAAAAATGTTGTTTCTATCTGAATATTTTATGTATTTTCTTTAGCTTTACTTTCCCAAGCATAAAATGGATAACCCTATATATTTACATTTGTTTTTTAACCCCGGGTCTGTATTTGGACAGGCATTTCCTAAGGATCTTCTTCTCAAAGGTTTGAATTTCTTTGGCAGCAGTTGGTGAGATTGTTAGCCATGTTGGAAACGCGTATGTAATGACGGACGAAATAATTGCCAACGCTGCTTTAGCTTTATTGAGGGTTTTCTTGGCGTATCAATTCACCTTAAGTCGATTGTTGAAATGGACTCCAAGGTATTTGATGTTTTCCTTGAGAGGAATGATTTTACCAGCAACATGTGCTTGCATATTCCTACTTTGAGACAAACCAAAACAATGCCCTGTCTCGCTGGCATTCAATTTACTGGCATTTATTTCAAGCCTCCAATCCTTTAGATATTGAGCGATATTATGGACAGACTGTTGAGGCTTTATTTGGGCCTTTGCTGACTATAGGTGGCAGTGAGGAGGATATCGTCGGCATACTTTGCTATATCGCTGGTCGGGCAGTTCGGGCGTGGAATATCGTGAAGGAAAAAGTTGAACAGGGTGGGGTTGAGGATAGAGCCTTGTGGGACTCCTGAGTAGATAGGGTTAGGATTCCAAACGAGACTCCCCAGTTTAATTTGGGATGTTCTACCCGGAAGGAAGGTATATAGAATTCTGAGGATTACGACTGGACAGGATGACAAATTGAAAATCGGAAATCAGGGGACTTGTAAAATCGTTTGAGTTTTGCAAAATAATTTTTTCAGGGGGTTTACTCATGTTAGCCAAAAGTGAAATTGGGCTCAAATTATTGATGTTGACTTCGCAACCTACTTTTGGTATTGGAATTATTTTACTGACTTTCCAAGGTTTTGGAAAATATGCATTATCAATACAATTATTCTATCATATCGTCAAGAAGGAAGAGATGGTCTTCCTGCATTTCTTGAGTATTCGGTTCGGGATGCTGTCAAGATCGAGAGATATCTTGCTATTTAAGGCATTCAAGAGATCTTCTGCTTCCATTTTTGAGGTGAAAAATGAAAACTACGGCAAAGACTGGATGTTGTGGAAAAGATGCTTTATTAAAACTAGAGAATACGTTAAACAAGATCACTCGTATCCTTCTGTCGTTAGTAGAACATTTGCTTTAGCATGGTTATTCAAAGCTGTGTTGGATCATTCCTTCCCTATATAGATGTTTGAAGTATCCCTTACATGTAACGTCAGATTGTGCAGTGAAGACTTCATTCCCTCGCTTTATATGGTCTTTCTCAATATCGAATTCAGAACTCTTATGGGCTGTGAGTTAATCTATAGTTTTAAACACATCTGAAGATGATCGCAGTGATCTCAGCCTGCTTTTATAGAAGTTGTCTACTTCGGATTTGATGCGTTTTTGGATTTCACGGGAAATGCTTGTTATTTGGATTTTAAGTTCCACGTTCTTCTCATCAAATTGCTTAAAGCTTCGAAGATAAATATGCTTAAGCTATTGGAGCATATGCTTCTGAGTCTTTTTTGATTGAAGAGCCTCCTAAGTTAGACATCTATAAAGCGAGCTGCGTGGCTTCTGAAAGGGGGCATGTTGGTCTAGACACTCTATAATGGCAGATGTTAGTGCCAATATATGAGAGTCTATTACTGCGCTTGACTGAATGATATTTTTCGGTGGGAGATTTGGAAGGAGGTCTTTGATGTATTTTCTGTAGTTTGGCCAGTCTATGGAATCAAACGGTCTTTAGTGAGGTGGGCAAGTAGGAACTGGTATGTGTGATCTAATGGTTATGTTGAGATGGAGGTCATGATGGTCCAATAACAAGCTAAATGATGCTGCTGAGATGAAGACGTCTGCATGGAGCCATTCAAATAGATAGTTCCCATTGGTGTCCCTTGTGGAGTCCCCCCAGTGTTTGTGTCGGGCATTAAAGCCTTCCCCGACTATAAATGAGTCATGGGATGAGGCTTTCGTGAGATTTTGGTTAAGCGAAAATGGGATCAGGGGACGTAGATTGTACGGAAGATATAGGGAGCCAATAAGAATTTTGGCTGGGTTTCCATTGAGTTTTAGTGCTGAGAGTTGCTAGCATACATTAGGAATTATTTTTTTCAAAAGGAATTTGATAGATGTCTAAATCATCCTGAAACCATTAAAAAGTAATGTTGCCACTGGTAGTCCTTCACAAGGACTTTGTGTTTAGGATTAAAAGCAATATCATTTAGAAGGATATGTCAGGTTGGGAGGATTTGACCAAATCAGTAATGTAGAGCCTCTTATCATGTGAAATTAGGGAAGGAATGGTAAGTCTATTTGCTACCACAAAGATTGAAATAGAAATTGAGGAGAGCCATTGGCTTCTCTTGGTCAGGATTGGCGTCAAAGGATGGGAGGAAAGCCCTGACCATGGATAGAAGTTCATTGGAAGAGACTTTCAGCTACTCCATGGTTACCTGTTGCAGGCGCTCGATGGGGTTAAGAGTCAGTGAAATCAAAGTGCGGTGCGGAGTTCCGTTTCTTAGGGCTTCTGAATATGAATATGGTGTAGGGTTGTTGGGGTTGGTGAACTATTTTGATAGTTGGGGAGGGGTAAGTATAAGATCGGAAAAGCCGTCCGTTTGGTTTTAGCTTTGATTGCTCTGTCCAACAATCTTTTTCGTTCCGAGTACCCGGAAGAGTTTGCTGGCTGCCCATGTGTCTTACACATAGTGCAGAATGGAGCGGTTTCCGGCTTTTCCATATTTTTTTCTGGGGCGATTTTCTGAGGTGTGCTCCTCCGCACATGCTACACATCGCATGTTGAATCTACAATTGGTAGAAACGTGCCCAAATCTTTGACAATGTTAACATTGGACAAGATCGCTCCTTTTCCCATACCGCTTGTTGGTTTAGAATATAGTGCAGTTTTATTCCTGCATTCTTACCTGCTTCCAATGCCACTGTTAATCGATATAAGTCTAAGTCATTTTTTTTTGTCCTTGACTACGCAGTCGTAAGTAGGCTGACGATTTGAGCCCTAAAGTTGGTATTTGGCTGATTATATCCTTTCTAACCGTCTCAGCTCCAAAGTTAGAGCTAACACCTCTTAGGATCATGACAAACTTTTTCCTTCTTTGAGGGTGAACGAGTACCCCACTGCTTCAGTGTTCTTAAGGAGATTTATTATGTAATCGTGGGTCTCGAGCCTGTTCACCGTGATTTTGTCGGAAGTTCGACAGCTTTGTTATTATTACTCTGGATGAGTACCATTGGTACGGGTATATCTATTCAGAATGTTTTTCAGCACTGTTGCCTTCACATTCTCTATGAAAATTGACAGAAACCATACTTTTTTCGTTTGATTATTGATTATTGTTAAAAAGCTCTGCTATCTTTCGCAACTGCGCTGAAATGGGTAGTGCAAGGTGTGGGTGGGATTGGCAAAGGAACTAGGGCTCTACATTTCACGACTAATTCACCCTTCGTTAATATAAATTCATTTACCTTACAGCTTGACCTCTTTACTGTTACATCGTCCGCATCCATCATGTCTGAAGGAATTTCCTTTGGTTGCTCCGCCATTGTGCTTACTTGTAGACAATAATTTGCCCATTTTGCCGCCTCAAAAATTCTGTCCATGGTGTATGCAATGGACGCTCACCCAAAATGAAATTTCTGCTTTCTTCCGGTCTTGAAATTTCAAACTTTATGTATATAATCTTGTATGATGAGGTATACTTATAAATTTTCGTTTTCTAATAATTTTTTTATAATTTTGATATTGACAAATTTGCACACGTGTTGACAATCGCCGTATTGAAGTAGGACTTGAAAGATGCAAAATAACTAGGAGCTGCAATGCATAGGTCGTATGAGGGGCAAGTAAAGCAATGTTACTTCATTATACTCTACTAGATCAAGGAAAGCAATAGAGTAACAATGTGATGTAGGGCCATAAAGAATAAGGATGTTTCATCCTGGAGCTCTAAAAGGCAAAAAATGATCTATCAATCACTTTAGAAAGATTGTAATAACGGGCTGGCTTGATATTGGAGAGAGACTTAGGATTCGGCACTATGGCAGCCCCAATCAGAGGAAAAGTATCTGAGTGACAGAAATTTTACTGTTCATCTGAACTTACTTTTAATTATATCATGCATAAGTGTAAAATCCATAAAATTATCTTGGACTGATTGCGTCTCGTTGGGTTTTGCTCGATTATTTAGCAGTGAAAATGCATAGTCCCACGAATTTATTCTAAACCGTTCAAAGGAAGGATAAACCTAAGGGAGCATTGCAAGTCAGCTAGGCTGCACGCATGCTGCCTTTTGGGAGAATGAACTTTGATCGAAAAACAAGGTGGGTGTAACACGAATTTTCTCGTGGCAAGGTGTGGGTGGGATTGGCAAAGGAACTAGGGCTCTACATTTCACGACTAATTCACCCTTCGTTAATATAAATTCATTTACCTTACAGCTTGACCTCTTTACTGTTACATCGTCCGCATCCATCATGTCTGAAGGAATTTCCTTTGGTTGCTCCGCCATTGTGCTTACTTGTAGACAATAATTTGCCCATTTTGCCGCCTCAAAAATTCTGTCCATGGTGTATGCAATGGACGCTCACCCAAAATGAAATTTCTGCTTTCTTCCGGTCTTGAAATTTCAAACTTTATGTATATAATCTTGTATGATGAGGTATACTTATAAATTTTCGTTTTCTAATAATTTTTTTATAATTTTGATATTGACAAATTTGCACACGTGTTGACAATCGCCGTATTGAAGTAGGACTTGAAAGATGCAAAATAACTAGGAGCTGCAATGCATAGGTCGTATGAGGGGCAAGTAAAGCAATGTTACTTCATTATACTCTACTAGATCAAGGAAAGCAATAGAGTAACAATGTGATGTAGGGCCATAAAGAATAAGGATGTTTCATCCTGGAGCTCTAAAAGGCAAAAAATGATCTATCAATCACTTTAGAAAGATTGTAATAACGGGCTGGCTTGATATTGGAGAGAGACTTAGGATTCGGCACTATGGCAGCCCCAATCAGAGGAAAAGTATCTGAGTGACAGAAATTTTACTGTTCATCTGAACTTACTTTTAATTATATCATGCATAAGTGTAAAATCCATAAAATTATCTTGGACTGATTGCGTCTCGTTGGGTTTTGCTCGATTATTTAGCAGTGAAAATGCATAGTCCCACGAATTTATTCTAAACCGTTCAAAGGAAGGATAAACCTAAGGGAGCATTGCAAGTCAGCTAGGCTGCACGCATGCTGCCTTTTGGGAGAATGAACTTTGATCGAAAAACAAGGTGGGTGTAACACGAATTTTCTCGTGGCGCGGTTAGAGATAAATCCTTGTGAATTCCAATCCCACCTTGTATTGAATCTGGGTTCTGAATGGCTATTCGTTACCACCGTCCATTATGTAGGAAAGAACACTGACACAATATACAAGCGTTTGTGACAACTAAAGTTATGCCCGGCATGCTGCTAATTTGCAAACTGAGTAACGAATCTGTCGTAGCTACAATATATTCTTCTTAGCACTACAGCCCCTTTCGGGCCTTTGCTTCCTGCAAACAGCGCCTCCAACTGTCTCGGTCCGTTGTCCGCATCTTCAAATTTCGAAATCCGAGCAGCAATGAACTATCTTCGTCGACCGAGTTAGACCAGCATTTCCTCGGTTTCCCCACTGGCCGCCGGCCTTCAGTTCTCCCAACGAATACCTTCTTGGGTATCCGTTGTTTGTCCATACGATTCATGTGTCCAGCCCATTGCAGCTTCCGCAGTCTTACAATTATTGAGACCTCCGGTTCGTCAAAAATTTCATACAGCTCATGGTTGTATTGAATTCGCCATTGGTCCCCGTCTAGCTTCGCTCCGATTATTCGCCTCAGGGCCCGTCGCTCAAAGGCGTTCAATATATTTGCGGATGCTTGGGTTAGGGTCCATGTTTCACACCCATAGCATAACACAGGTCTTATCACAGATTTGTATACTTGGAGCTTTGTTTTCTTGTGTATGCAGCTGGTCTTCAAGCGTCAATACTGAATAGAATATTTGATTTGTGAGCTGTATTCTTCGGCGTATTTTGTCTCTTACATTGCCCGTTTTCGTTATTTTGGCACCTAAGTACACAAACTCGCTAATATTCTCGATACTGTATTCGCCAAGTGTGATATTTTGGGTGCCGAGGTATTTTCCTCGAGTGCGTCATGAACTTAGTTTTGTTTGCGTTGGCTTGTAGCCCTACTAGTTTTGCTTCGCTGTCGAGTTTCAGGAAGAGTTCTTTGGCAGTTGTTAATGACCGTGACAGAATGTTGATGTCGTCTGCATAAGCCACTACTTGGCTCAGCTTGAATAGTAATGTACCTCACGTATCAACAGGTAGCTTCCGTATGACGTACTCCAGAACCAAATTGAATACTACTGCTACTACAACATTATATATCGTTATCAAATCAACGTCTTCTGAGTGTTTTCGGACGGCTATAAATTTGGGTTGGGAAGGCAGCTTCTGGACAAGTGTGCATAATTATATAGATCATTTCCGAACCATTCGCGAAAAATGAATTACCGATAACAGGTTATCAGAGGGCAATGGACAATGATAAGATTCATGCAAAGGAAAGTGGTGAAATGTCAACGTGCTCATAAAGAATTTCGATTGAGCGGTATAAGATAGATACTTTTCAGTTGGATTCGATTGAAAAATCAAGTTTGCATTTTAGCTTGAATTTGATCTTAGTGCGGAATCTATATCTTCACATTATATCTTCCCACATTACAATGAATTAATAATCAAAAGGCCCCTTGACAATTGTATTGTAAGCGGAGAAGGAGAAGTACAAATACATATGCTACAATCGTATACATATTTATAATCTTTATTAGGCATTTACCTTTACTAACATTTGTAGTGATTAGTAAGTATGAAATTGTCCGTTCAGGACTGCAGCGATGGTCTGCTGGCTCGGCGGAAGAAGATGTTAAGATCCGCCGAGAATGGCCTTGTCTGGGGACGTGTGAATGCGCTGGCAGGCTAGCGTTGCGGTATCATGGGGCGGGTTCATTCCCCCAGCACAAGGACCCACTACAAAAGAATTTCGCATTCACGAATTCTTGGGTCTCATTGTTTTTCTGGGAAAAGCGTTCCACCGTGCCGGGTCCTGTACCCGGTCAGAAGGCTGTTGAACTTTAATCTTTTCTTATTTTAATTTCTCTCCCATTGGAATTGGATCCGATCTTTGCAAAAACTCGAATCACTCTTTTGTACCAGATTAAATGTTGATTTTTGCAAAAAATTGATTTGGAATAAAATTTAACAACGAAAAAAACTGAAAATTGGCAGAAAAGACATTGTTTGCCAAGAAAGAGATCAATTAATATATACATGAAAGCAAACTGCACAATCACTTTTTAAGGAGCTTTTGTTGGAATGTGCTCGAAAACTCTCCTATCTCCTATCCAAATTGTAATGGCAGATTTAAAATAAAAATATGTGATTTTTGTCCCCTGTAATTGTAATTTGTAGAATAGTTTTTCTTCTTATTATTATTAAATGTAACCTCACATCAATTTCCCTCTATATTAAAATTTTAATGTTCTCCTTTAATTATCTTTTCCATAAAATTTAATTTTTCATTACTATTTAAAGTTTTTATTTCTTTCCTTCATGTAAATTTCTTCACTGCATGTAAATCTTCTTCAATTTATTTAAATTTCCTTACTTCATTTTTAATTTCTTTAGTTTAGTTAAAATTTCCCTACTACAGTTAAATTTTGGTTTTTGTTAAAAATTTGAATCTGCCCATTAAAATTTAGGATGTGGAACCCCTGACTTAGTGCAGGGCAATTGTGCATTACCTAAAATGCATTCGAATACATTCTTGACGTTAGCGTAAACTGCAACTCTTATCTGAGATTCTCTTGGTAACGAAAAATAAATTTTAACAATCCGGAATGGGTGTATCAGCAGGTGATATGAACAGCTTGTGTGTGTGTGTTTACGGAGAAACAAGAAAAAACCTGTAACGAACAACATAATAAAGGCAAAGTCCAGACCCAACACAAACATGTAAATGTAATATTATATAAACGAAATGTACAGGTGTCAGCTGATGAAGTTGGGAAAAAGTTGAGAAGATGAGAATGCATGGGGAGGATTTGTGATTGCGAGGAGTGGGTAGTTGATCTGCTGATCAGTTGGATGTTTGGATTGTTCGGTTTGGAGAGGAGTTTTGGGGAGATCGAGGCAGGATCGTAGATGTTTAATAAGTTGATAGAATTTGGTCTTTTGATTTCATCTAGAGGGAAAATTGTCGATAAACTGATCGAAATTAATCGCGTAGATAGGAAAAAACAAGTTGAGTAAGCAGGAGAGTGCTCCTACCAGAAGGTCTTTGTAAACACCCTAGGGTTAGAAACAAGTTTTCTAATAGCGTGAATCGATAACTTGAATAATTCATCCAATACTTGGATATGAAATCGTTCAAATTTATGCAAAAGATGACCAGTTTCTTTCATAAGCACAGTGCTGCCGCCATTTTGACCTAGCTTAACTGATTTTTCTGAATGCTCGGCCGATTGAACATATTCAAGTTAATCACGTTTCCTTAAATTTCCATGAACATTAAAAGAAAATAAAAGTGCCTAAGTCAATTTAAATATATATAGGGTTTTCCAATAAGAGGTGTTATTTTGAATAGATCTTGTGATTTAACACCTTGCAACTTCTCCCCTTGGGGTCACGTGAAAAAGAAGGCCTACGCCAACAGCCCAGCGTCGATTCAAGACCTTAAAGATAAATTCGTGAGGCTATCGAGGACATAGGGCAGCCACTTTGCGATTTGGTTATGGAAAATTTCATGAAGAGGATATGGTCCTGTAAGCGTGTCGTAGTAGTTATTTGCCTGATGTTGGTTTTTGCTAGTAACGGCATATCTTCTTCTTTAGAATAAAATAAACATACGATCATTTATATTAAAAAAATGCATTATTCTTTTAATATCACAATAACACCTATTATTGGAAAACCCTATATCAACCATAAACACGTGTTATTGTTGTTGTAATTCCATACAATCGAAATGGCTATAACTCACTTGATTATGATTCGATTTCAATTAATGTATATAACTTATATCAGTCTATATAACTGCAAAGTTTCAAGAAGTTTAAAGGTACCGTTTTGATTTTATGGGCCAAAAAGGAAAATCGACAAATCATACTATGATTAACAAAGTTAAGTGAATTTCGATTTCTAAGGTATTTGTTGCCCTTTTACTCATAAAGGCCCATCTTCGTGATAATTTTCAGATTTTTCGATTGAAAGGTGTCCAATCGCGAGGTGGGGGGACACAAATTTTTGGTACATTTTGCCTTCCCCTGGACCCCCTAATTCATAAAACGACCTTTCATAAAAAGACCTTTCATTTGATACCCCACTCGACTACCTTTGATTAAAAAAAAGTTGTAAGGGCCAATTCGTTATTAGGGGGGACCCCCCTTAAAATTTTTTTAAATTTTTGTTAAGACCTTAACTTTTGAGAGACCATCACTTCTGACCTTTTCACAAAGTTTGAGCATTCTAGCTTCTATAGATTCTGAGGAAATCAGCTGTGACGCACAGAGAGACGGACAGACGGACGGACAGACGGACGGACGGACAGACAGACGGACAGACAGGCCGCGAAACTAGTAGGTCTTTGTAAAAAAAATTTTTACAAAGACCTAAAAAGGGTTTCTGTTCGTGCAATGGTGATGGATTTGTGCGGGTGGCGAGAATCTTTCGAGTGAAAAGCATCATAAAAGATTTGCAAGACGGGACCGCAGATTGCGACTTGTGAAAAATGAAATGTCATAACGGAAAAACAGTATTTGATACGGTTCGCACATGATGGTTAACTAGAAGTGTGAAAATAAATGGTGTTTTGGAATATTCGGGAGAAATGTGATGAACGATGGTTATAAGAAAGAGAAATGTAGGAAATTGAACCATACGAGTGAAGTAAAATTTAAAATATACGTTATAGTCCTCTCTTGACAAGAAAAAGGAAGAGTGTGGTGCGATTTTGCGATGTGTTGATGGGGTTTCTCCCGAATTTAAGTTTTTGTTTACAATGCATATTCAATTCGTACCATTTCCACCTACGCTATAAGTACCGGAAGAAATAAAATATGTTATGACTACAGTGCTCTTTGGGTGAATTGCTCTGGTACTAGTTCCATGCATGGATATTCTGCAATTTCCTAAAAAGTTGAACTTTTTATGTGAATATTCCCGTTATATTCGTGATCAGTTACTAGACGACTTTGTTCATTTTCGCATTGTTTCCGGAGAACAAAATCAAAAATTGTATAGTTCTTCCCCGAGCTAGATCTGAATGGATGAAAAGCTAACTGAAAGACTGTTTTATTAGCATCCTGAATGGTATTTTGCCCATATTTAGATATTTGATTCGGTACATAAGGTGAATCATTCCCAGAAACGTTTTGAACTGTCAAGGAGATATTTATTAGATCATTTGCAGGGAGGGATGTTGTGATCAAAAGCGCTCGATCGTCAAATTTCAGTTAATCAAAAAGGATATACGTGATGAAAAAAATATATACATATATTTATATATATATATATATATATATATATATATATATATATATATATATATATATATATATATATCTATATATATATGTACATATATATATATATATATATATATATATATATAAATATATATATATATATATATATATATATATATATATATATATATATATATATATATATATATATCAATGCGCCTACAAAACAATGAACTTGAAGAATCCTATGTAGACTTCAGTGACTCAAAACATTCAAGGAAACCGAAGAAATTGTTAATTGTGTCAACAACCAACATCACAGCGGCGAAGAAACTTTAAATTATGTCTCAGAACCAATGAAATCGTCTGATAATAATTTTGAAATCAATAATTATTATAAATTTGTTTTTGAGTGTCTCGTACTCAATATTGTAAATATTATACCGGCATATGCCCGGATTAGCTGCCAGGACCGCCCACCCCATCAACGAGCGCTCGTCGATGAGGATGGGTAAGTACTCTTTTGGTTCTTTTTTGTGTCATTGCCTTTTTTCATTGTAGTTTCGAAAATTTCATATCAAATTTTAATGACCAACCATTATGATGGCATGCCATTTTGGCAAATTAGGAATAACTAAATTTTTTAGATAAATTGTTATTTTTGAACGATTGTAGTTTTTTAATAGAAGTCAGAAAGGAAAAAAAAAATCCAAATTCGTTACCAGGCAATAATTTCCATTATTACGTTTCGCTTGGATGTTTGGTTGCTTTGGACTCAAAGGTTTTGTTTTGATTTAAGTAATCCAACTTCGGAAAGGAATAAATGAAATGAATAGATAAATTGTAAAATCAGTCTTTTCATTTTGTTCTTCGGACAGGGTACAGGACCCGGTACGGTGGAAGGCTTTTAGCACCAAAAAAATGAGCTAGCCATCGGGCGCGCTCCAACTTTCTTTAGTTTCAGGGACTCTTGCTGGTTGAGTGGCCTCTAGTCAAGGTGCCTTTTTATAGCATAGGGTTATGTGGTCCAATCACATAACTCTATGACATAAATTGGTCACCGGTATATTTCTTTTTTGATGGGAAGGCTCAAACAAGGTATGTTGTATGAGTTTTCCACTCTGAAGGGAAATATATGGCCCCTGCAACATTTTGGATCTTGATCCGGTTGGGCAGGTGCGAGGGGGCGCCACATCCATCCGGTTGCCCCACTCTTATTTGTGGGCCATGAGAATCGTTGGTGAACGACGAGGTTCCCCTTAGTCCTTCCTCTTTGTAGCTACCTACATTTTTTTCGACTTCAGTCGATTAGTTCTGTTTTCAAGACCCCAGAAATTCGTGAATACGAAATTCTCGAACGCAGAGGGCAAAGTGCTCGTTGGGGATGAGTTCAACGCTAAAGCCATCGAATGGGGCATGCCTCAGACGGATCCGCGGGGAAAACGAATCCTGGAAATGGCGGCTAAGACGGCCCTCGTCGTACTAAACTCCGGAAATACGCCGACTTTCCGCCGTATTGGCTGTGAGGGAGCCATACCGGACGTGACATTCGCCTCGGAGTCCTTAGTACGGAGGATACAAAACTGGAAAGTATTAGAGGACTACTCAGCCAGTGATCATCAGTGCATTCTGCTTGAGATAAGTGATGCTGTCTCCCGACGTCCGTGCTCTCGGCCTTCTACAACTGGATGGAACATCGGAAGGATGAACGTCGAAAGGTTCGTCGAGGTGCTCACAGCAGGTGAGCCGCTGCAGGGAGCTTCGGAGGGGGCGGAAGAACTGGCAGCTCAAGACGTGGTGAACTCTACTTTGAGCATCATTACGACTGCTTGCAGCGCTTTTATGCCCCGTCGAAGACCCTGGCACGGCAAGCCCCCAGTGTACTGGTGGTCAACTGAAATCGCTGAAAAACGAAGGGTGTGTCACAAGCTTCGACGTGAGGCTCAACGGGCGCAGAACTGTGACGAGGCATGCAACTAGGTGGCAGCATATAAGTCGGCCAGGAAATGCCTTTGCAAATTGATAAACAATAGCAACGCTCGCTGCTGGCAAGACCTGCTGACTATGTGAACAAGGATCCGTGGGGCCTTGGCTACAAGCTGGTCATGGGGAAGCTTTGTGCCCTACGGAAGTCTTGTATACATGACGCGGAAAAGATGGACGTGATAGTGCGGGGACTCTTACCCACCCATTCCGTCCATGGTGAAACAGTGGTTGAGTGTCAACTCTTCACGCAGCTGGAACTGGAGGAGGCAGTCTCTCATTGACAGCGAGGAAGGCTCCAGGTCCAGATGGGGTTCCGGCTGAGGTGTTGCGGCTCGTCTATCACCATTGTCCTGACTTGCTGCTCAGCACATTCAACGCTTGCCTACGGGACGGGGTTTTTCCGGTACGATGGAAGGTGGCGAGGCTCGTGCAGATCAGCAAAGGGAAGGGAAATCCCGGATCGCCGTCTGCATACCGCTCGTTATGCATGCTAGACATGGCTGGGAAAGTGCTAGAGAAACTCATCAAGGGAAGACTCACTGACGCGATTCGTGCTGCTGGGGACCTATCTCCTCGGCAGTACGGCTTTAGAGCAGGACGTTCTACCATTGATACGATTACAGAGGTGGTGAACGCGGTTCAAAAGGCAGAGGCATATAGTCGCACGAGGCGATGGATCGTCCTGTTGGTGATACTCGACGTCAGGAATGCCTTCAACTCCGCTAGATGGGTGGATATTCTGGATACGCTGGAAAACTCTTTTCAAGCTCCAGAATATCTAATGTGGCTTTTGAGGAACTATCTAAAGGACCGAAGCCTGCTCTACGACACGACACAGGGCCAACGAAGGATGGAAATTACATCGGGTGTTGCCCAGGGATCTATCCTTGGTCCGGACCTGTGGAACGTGTCTTATGACGCGCTACTGGGACTCGAAATGATAGATCAGTCGCGCTTGGTCGGCTATGTGGATGATGTTGCGGCTCTGGTTGCTGGACGCACCGTTGGACAGATGCAACGTAGGCTAGGTATGCGAGTGCGCCGAGAGAGACTGGATGACTGCTCGCGGGCTGAGTTTAGCACTGGAGAAAACCAAAGTGGTCATCTTGACAAAAAAGAGAATCCTTAGAGTAAGGATGAACAGTATTGGAGATACACGAATCGAAGCCATCAGTGAAGTACCTGGAGCTACTGATTGACTCGAAGATGAGTTTCTCTGAGCAAATCAGGGCAACAGCTGAGAAGGCTGCTTCGGGAATATCGGCTCTGAGTCGACTTATGGCCAACGCGGGGGGAGCCAACCCATCAAGAAGACGCCTCTTGATGAGTGCTGTAGGGTCAGCGGTACTGTACAGAGCACAAGTATGGGGCGATGCTCTCAGCAAGGAGGTATACCGAAAACGTTTGGCACAGGTAGAGAGAAGAGGAGCACTGAGAATTGCATCTTCGCATCCAACAGTCTCTGATTCGGCGGTAAGAGTTATTGCAGGTGTTATGCCTGTCGTCCTCCTTGCTAGAGAGCGCCGCGCAATGTACCTGCGCCGAAACGAGGATGTGAGGGAGATGGTTGTCCGCGAGGAGAGACAGCGCTCGCTCAACGGTTGGCAGCAGTCTTAGGTCAGTTCCACGAGGGGAAGGTGGACTGTGCGCCTCGTCCCGGATGTGAGACCGTGGCTGAATCGAAGGCATGGCGAGACTGACTTCTATCGGACCCAGCTTTTGAGCGGGCATGGTTGTTTTCAGTCTTACCTGCACAAGATTGGTAAGTCCCGGTCTCCCGATTGTCGGTTTTGCCCAGGAGAGGAGGACAATGCCTGCCACACATTTTTTGCGTGTACAAAATGGGTCAGGCTGTAAAGGAAACTCTACAGGGAGACGGGAGGGCTCGCCCTGGATAATATAATTACAGTGATACTCGAATCGGCTGACAAAGGTGGCACATTATGCTCGGGCAGTCCTAAAATATAAAAGGGACTCACAACAGCCGGGGGCGTTAGGACTGGGGGATCGCTTTTCTGGCACTTTCTCTTCCCCTCTCCCCTCCCGCTAGGAGAGGGATCCACCAGCTTGAAGGTACCTCACGGCGTAACAAAACGAGACCTGCCCCGAAGGAATGTGTCAAACGGTTCCAGGCTGGGTTCTCAGGTTGACAGGGGAGGTGTTTAGTGGGTAGTCTAGTCGCTTTCTTGCGAGCATGCGAGTCCCACGCTCTGTGCATAAATGGCATTCACCTCCCTACCACAAAAAAAAGCAAGAGTTACTTTGATTAATTATATTGTTTGATTGTGAATTTTCTTAAACATTTACATTGTAACCAAATTGATTAATTACATTTTTAAATGTTATTGTATTGAAAACCTATAACTATCAATATTGAGTGAAGCACTTTTCACTTTCATTTGGAGTTCCTTGATGTCAACGAGACTTGTCGGGCTTTCCGTATGGGTGCCAGCCTGTAGAGGGAATCAAGAAGACGAGCTAATGAATTGGGATGGTTATATGGCGTGAACAACAAAATATTTCGTTCAGAACAGTGGTTTCTAGGTGGAAAGTTGTAGATGGGGGGATAGTTTTGTGTACGTTTGGTGTTCAGAGACCACCTCTTTTAGTGTGTACCTGACGGCAAACGAATCAATAACATCTTTTCAAGGCAAGTTGAATGCTTTGGAGGGCACTGTCTTGAACGCAGACGGCAACGTGCTCGTTGGGGAGACTTCAACGCTGAAGCAATGATGGAGCATGCCTCAAATAGACAAGTGGAGAAAACAATTCCTAGAAATGGTGGCCAGGACGACGGCACTTGTCATACTAAACACTGGAAACTAACCGACTTTCAGCCGCATTGGCTTTGAAGGAACCATACCAGACATAACATTCACCTCGGAGCCTTTTGTATGGAGGATACACAATTGGAGAGTATAAGAGGACTACTCAGCCAATGATTATCACTGCATCCTGCTTGAGATCAGTGATGTTGTCTCCCGATGTCCACGCTCTCAACTTTCTACAATTGGGTAAAATATCAGAAGGATGGACGACGAATGGTTCGAGCGGTGCTTACAACAAAAACAGAAGAACTGGCAGCTCAAGACATGATGAACATAACTATGAGCATCATCACAACTGCTTGCAATGCTTCTATGCCCCGTCGAAAACCCCAGCACGGCAAGCTTTCAATGTACTGATGGTCGACTGAAATCGCTGAACAGTGAAGGGGGTGTCACAAGCTTCGGCGTGAGGCTCAACGGGTGCAGAGCCGTGATGAAGCATGTAGTCGGATAGAGCATCTAAGTCGGCCAGGAAATGCCTTTGGAAATTTACTAATAACGACAAGACTGGCTACTGGCAAGATCTAGTGAACAATGTGAACAAGGATTTGAGGGGCTTTGGCTAGAAGCTAGTTATGCGGATGCTTGATAAAGATGGACGAGAAAGCGTGGACACCTTTCCCCGCCCATCCTGTTCGTATTGACGCTGCCCACGGTGAAAGAGCAATCGAGTGTCAACTCTTCACACAGCCAAAAATTGGAAAGGACAGTCCTTTCACTGAAAGCAAGGAAAGCTCCAGGTCCAGAAAGGGTTCCAGCTGAGCCGCTGCAACTTGTCTATCACCATTGACCTGACTTGCTGCTCAGCACATTCAACGCTTGCCTACGCGACGGCGTTTTACCGGTACGACGGAAGGTGGTGAAGCTCACGCTGATCAGCAAGGGGAAGGAAGATCCCGCATGGCCATCTGCATACTGCCCGTTATGCTCCAGTTATGCATGCTCGACACTGCTGGGACAGTGCTAGAGAAACCCATCAAGGGGAGACGTGATTCATGCTGCTGAGGACCTATCTCCTTAGAGCTGGATGCTCCGCCATTGATGCAACTGCAGAGGTGGTGAGTGCGGTCCAAAAGGCAGAGGCATATAGCCGCACCAAACGACGGATCGTCCTGTTGGTACCACTGACCTTAGGAATGCCTCCCACTCCACTAAATGGATGGATATTCTGGATACGCTGGAAACCCCTTTTCAAGTTCCAGAATATCTTATACGACTTCTGAGGGACTACTTGAAAATCCGAAGCCTGCTTTACAACACGATACATGGCCAATGAAGGATGGAAATTACATCAAGTGTTGCCAAGGGATCTATCATTGGTCCAGACCAATGGAACGTGTCCTACAATGGGCTACTGAGACTAGCGATACCAGAGCTCTGGTCATTGAACGCACCGTTGAACAAACGTAACTTATGCTAATATGCTGAATGACGGACTGAATGACTGCTCGTGGGTTAAGTTTAGCATTGGAGAAAACCAATGTGGTCAATTTGACAAAAAAGAGAATCCTTAGAGTACAAATGATCACTATTGGCGATATACTAATCGAATTGAAGCCAGCGGTGAAGTACCTGGGGCTACTGATCGACTCAAAGATGAGTTCTTCTGAGCAAATCAGGGAAATGGCTGAGAAAGCTGCTTCAGGAGTATCGAATTGAGTTGACTTATGGCCAACGTAGAGGAACCCAACCCAACAAGAAGATGCCTCTTGATAAATTCTGTAGTGTCAGTGCTACTGCACGGAGCAAAACTTTGGATGACATTCTCAGTAAGGAGGTATACCGAAAACGCTTGGCACAAGTACAGAGAAGATGAGCACTGAGGACTGCATCTTGATATCCGACAGTCTCTGATTTGGCGGCAAGAATTTTTGCAGGCGTGATACCTGTTTCCTTCGTGCTAGAAAGCACCACGCTGTTTACCTGCACTGAAACGAGAACGCGAGGGAGATGGTTGACTACGAGGTGTCAAAGCACTCACTCAACGATTGGCAGCAGGCTGGGGTGAATTGCATGAAGAGAAGGTGGACTTCACGCCTCATCTCTAATATGGGATCGTGCCTTAATTATCTGACCCAGCTTTTTAGCGGGCATGGGTGTTTTCAGTCTTACCCACACGATATTGGCAAGTCATGGTCCCCCGATTGTCGGTTTTGCCCAGAAGAGGAAGAGGATGCCTGCATCCGAAAATGGCTGCAATGGGGCCCCTACAGGAAGACGGGAAAGCTTACCCTAGATAGTATAGTTGTGGTGACGCTGGAATTAGTTAACAAATGGAAGCAGGTGACACATTATGTTCGGGCAGTCCTAAAAGATAAAAATGGACTTACAGCAGCCGAGGACGTTGGGGCTGGTGGATCGCTTGTTTGACAATTCTTCTCCCCCTCTCCCCTCCTGCTAAAAGAGGGATCCGTCAGCTTGAAGGTACCACATGGCATAACAAAACGAGACCTGGCTCGAAGTAATTTGTCAAACGGTTCCAGGCTGGGTTCTTGAGTTGACAGGGGAGGTGTTTAGTGGGTAGTCCAGTCTTTTGCGAGCACGGGAGTCCACACTCGGTGCATAAATGATATTCACCTCCCAACCACAAAAAAGGCATGATTGTGTATTATATTCATAGAACGGGTCTTTGCTGGTAATGTATATTTGTTTAGGAATTAATAGGTATGCATTCTTTTCGGAATTATGTGGTCGATTTAAAATCATGAATAAAATGATATTCATGATTTTGAATTGGTTTCAATCAGGTTGTTTCTGCCCCTGTAATTCAAAGAATCCAAAAGGCGAACTAAGTAAATATCTGCCCATGTATGTTTTCTTTTTCCCAAGTGAATGGTCCATTATTATCTTTTACTGTTATTTTCAATTTCTCCCAGTAGAATGAAATGACTTCGTTCAAGAGTGTGATCATTCTCTTCACTTAGATCTCACCCTCCGACTCGTAGAAAACAACTGCAATTTTTTTAGACGGAAGTCATTGATGGTATCAACGATAATATCAATCTCCAGATCTTCCCCTGCATCGGCACCGCCCAAATTCACCTACTTTACCAAATATCATAATCACTTCGCATCGCTACTGCTCCAAAATACAGAATTCATTCGCGATGCATCTAAACTCACCCGGTTTGCATGTAACGGCCATAACATTCTTTTCGACACAGTTTAGTTAGTCCAAACCATCCCGACAATTGTCTTCAACTTTCTTGAGCTATAAGTACTTGAGACTTGTTTTGCTGCTACTGGCGATCCTAAGCTTTTCTAAACATGAAGCGAAAATTTACTTAAAGCTGCTTTACATACGTTGGTCAGACATAGCGATCTCTCAACAGTTATAACGAAGTAGCCCTTAAAAATTTTTTTTATTAAATATATTCGAGTGGGATATCAAACAAAAAGTATTTATCAGCACTTTAAGAATATAAAACAAAAAAATCATTTTATACCAAGCGAACGCATAACGTTCGAAGAACTTGTAATATGGTGTAAAATAATGTGCATTATCTGACGAACCTTACCAGGTCGCGGGCAAACTGGTATTGGAATAATATAAAGTGGCATCCAACAATATTAATTAAGACTTTGCATGTTTATAATTAAATTTCCGTACTTACAAAGCGAGTAATAAACATTTGATCAGAAGAAGGTTGCTATTGATGAAAATAACATAGATGATGCAAATGATTGAAATTAAGATACAAAGTTACTGCTAATTACTATACCACCAAACTCTGGGATTAATTTATGTGTACCACTGGAATTAAACATCGATCAGGTTTAGCATTCAACTGAAACTCTGGAATGTAAGATACTTGTTTCTTCCACCTCGTCATCATTTTCATTTGCTACTTTTACTTGGCTCATCACTTGCAACTTTGAATAAACTTTTAATGATTCTTTCAAAACTCTTCACTGTATCAGTTGCACTGGAAATGTTTAATGGAAAGCTAACTTTGAAGATGTCTTTTCCAATTTCATATTTCCTATGTCCGTTTCTGCCTGTCGCATCATTTTGGCATAACATCTTGTATGCTAATCACTTGCGGTAGATGCTATTCCTTGTTAACTTTCTGGAGTGTATCCAGCAATATCTAAATTTTACTTGAATGGATAGAAATAATAAATAAAATTTCAGAAACTTTTCAACGAAATTGCATTCTAATTGCTGTTCCTTGAACTTGTCATGCACTTTGCAAGACTTGATAATGTCTACTTTAGTACTTTGAAATTGTATTTGGAGGATGGTTGGTTTGATGATTAAGAGAAAAGGACTAGCAATCTCATAAAATTTTTTAAAGATTTATATGGTCATTTTACAAAATCCTATTAAATTCACAATCAACCGTCTGTCTATCTTCACAGCAAGTTTTCTTTGAAACTTTTTCTTCTTCGTAGCACTACAGCCCCTCTTGGGCCTTCTCTTCCTACAAATAGCGCCTCCAACTACCTCGGCCCATTGAGCGTGTCCTCCAATTCGAAATCCGAGTAGCCGACAGTCTTCACCTTCTTCGAAGCATGATCGCCGGGAGAAGCCCACTGTTTCGACTGCTCTTAAGTCTTTGGTGTGTACTGATGGAGCCATGTTTCGTCGATGGTCATGAAACAACGCAGAAATTTCTTTAAATTGCGCTTAAACAGTGTCAAACACTGCTCTGAAATGGTCTCACGGTTGCGTTAGTCATCCGGAGCGAGCAAACGCGGCACCCATCGTGCCGATAGTTTCCTCATGCCCAAATTTCATGCAGGTTTTGACCAACGCAGTTTTTTTAGAAGCCTAATGTCTTAGCTATTTCGCGCACTTTCAATCGGTGGTCTGCCAATACGAGCTCTGGGGCTTTTGGTGTTGTTATCCTCCGTGTCAGCCATTTTTTGTGTAGCTTATCAAAAACCGAGTACATCCATGTTGAAACTCGTCAAAACATTTTTTTACAGTCACTATCGCAGATTCACCGTACATAGCATCCAACCGCTCTTTGAGTTCACTACGCGATTTCCCTTCCAAAAACAAGAATCGAATCACCGACCGACATTGCTCTTGTAGTAATCGAGCAGTCATACAAGCAAACTGCTCGAAAGCCTTCCTATCTCCTACCCAAAATTGTAGTAGCAGCAGCAGCCGCAGCAACAAGTAATCAACTCATCAGTCTCAAATGTCCCAACAACACCACAAGAACAAACAACGACTACAATCACGAGCGAAACTGGATAGTCATTAAAACACAGAAGAGTAGAAAAAAAAGTAATAATTAATTAAATCCTCGCGCCGCAGCAATTCTTTTTTTCAATCATTTTGCACTACTAATAACCCAGCAGAAAACCCATAATTGTAAAGAATTTCGTTCGAAAATTGGATAGAAAAAAATAATAGTACATATTTAAGAATTTACCCGAAAACATTTTATTTTCATCCTAATTACTGAACAATATTTGGCGTGGTTGTAGCTAAAAGAAATAATAAAAACGGAAGAAATAACAATATAATTAAATATATTTGAAAATGGACTAAGAATGATAATGGCGAAAAAAATTATTAAGCAAGACTATTTTCTATATAAGAAATCATGAGATAGATTGTAAAAGATTTTCGTATTGTTGCAAAAACTAATTGATTATGTGTATGAAGTTAAAATATGAACTATTTACTAATAGAGGAAGAGCCAGTGACCAATTTTAGGTGGTCATTTCAAAAGTCACGAAACTTTCTACAGTAAATCCTCTATACCTACTAAAAATGAAAAGCCACTTCTGGCAGCCCTGTGTGGCCGCGGTAGACTACCCCAAAATTTTAAGGAGGGTAAGAAATAAGTTTCATTTTAGTTAAAGTATCAGTCATAAAATTTTAGGAAATTACTTTCGACAGTATTTTGTCTTCATGGAATTTTCGCTAGAGCATTTACATCTCCCCTAATTGTTGACAGAACGTGATAAATATTTATAAAAAAAAATCCATTTTTGGCAGCCTTCAAATTTTGACAGAATAAATAAAATAAATAAACAATTAATAATATACAATGCCAGAACGAAATTCCATCACTAACAGTCTGCCAGAGCGAAAATCATGTCCGTGCGAGTGCAGGTAAGACAGTAATATGGGAACCTGCGGGTTAGAGTGAGAGCGTTTATTGGAGGGTAAAATATATAGAAGTTGAATATATGCAATTTAAGAAAAATTTTATCATACTTATTAAAAAATACTTAATTTATGTTTGTGGAATTATCAAGTTGTTTAATAGTCTTCATCCTCGTGTGCACTATCATATTGGTCGGCGTGATCCTTAATAAATACAGAATCATTTGAATCTTCTATTAACTGAATTTGAGGCTCTAATATCCCATCATCTGTGAACAAGATTAACAATAATTAATATGTTACGACTTGATATATATACATATGTATATAATATGTATACAATTTATCCAAAAAATACGCTTACCATCAATATTGGCATCATCTACTTCAATATCAATGTTGTTGTTAGCGATAGCATCACTAACTGTAGGTGGTAGCTGATCTCCCTCGAACTAGTGAAACTGGTACTGACCATAATTTAACACCCATCCATTGTCTTTTGGACTCAATATTGTAGGCGAATCCAGATGTGCATTTCTCCAAATGGAAGCGATGATGTATTTCGTTCTTAGCACGTGTTGGTGGAGTTCAGCTTGACATGGAGGCAAATGACATGCATCAAATTTAATAACTTTATTTTCAAATAGTTCATCAATATTTTCAGCTGTGAAATTTTTCATGAATAGTCCGAATCGTCCGCTATTTGTGTCGTCACAATTCTTTATTTTATAGATTTGGCATACAAATTTTTCCAATGTTGCAAAAATGTCAGTATCCATTATATCTTCTGTTGCATTGGCAAGATTGATGAAAGTTTCTTCATAAATTTCGGATTTCATCATTAGCTTAAGCAGATTAATTTTTCCTTTTTTATAAAATGCTAGATTATAATCACATCCAGTGAAGGCGTGATATGCAGGTAAACTCTTGCAAATGTTGAATATGTTGAATCGTATGCAACACCCCAAACCGTCAGAGGATCCCTACTTTTTGTTCATACCTGTGTTAGGACCTTCGAAATGTAAAGTAAGGAATATAAAAGTACGTCACAGGTACAGGCAAAAGCAATAGACCTTCTACGAATAGTCGCTCCTAAAAAAAAGAATATATAGAATATAACGCGTTTTAATATTTTCCGACAGTATCCTTGACAACGACCTAGAGAACATCTGCGTCAAAGGTACAGAAAAATCTTTCTAAAGTGATGTTTCAACAAGATTCAGAAAAATGTATTACATTATGTATCATTTTGAATCTACGTCTAATGAAGTCCACAGATGCCGAATAAGCGCTCTCACTCTAACCCGCCGGTTTCCATATTACTGTCTTACTTGCACTCACACGGACACGTTTTTCGTTCTGGCAGACTGTTGGCGATGGAATTTCGTTCTGGCATTGTATATTATTAATTGTTTATTTATTTTATTTATTCTGTCAAAATTTGAAGACTGATGAAATGACAAAAATGGATTTATTTTTATAAATATTTATCGCGTTCTGTCAACAATTAGGGGAGATGTAAATGCTCTAGCAAAAATTCCATGAAGACGAAATACTGTCGAAAGTAATTTCCTAAAATTTTATGACTGATACTTTAACTAAAATGAAACTTATTTCTTTCCCTCCTTAAAATTTTAGGGTAGTCTACCCCGAATATATAGAGGATTTACTGTAGAAAGATTCGTGACTTTTGAAATGACCACCTAAAATTGGTCACTGGCTCTTGGTCTATAATTTTGATCATGAAAATATTATATTCCTTGAATATTGCCTTATGCAGTTTTTTTTTTAAAGCTTTTATTTCCAACTCTCCCCAATGCATTCAGTTCAAAGCATTTACACATAGGCTTACCTACTATTATCAGTAAGAAACTAAACTTTTAATTGCATCTATTCATTTTTGTTAAGTAAGCATTTGCCTATTTCACGGTTAAAAATGCTGTTTGCATATGTTTCTAGTAGAATTTTGGGCTGCTTTCCTATTTTAGTGTTTACGGAAATAATCATGAAAGTAAGGAAGTCAATTTTGTTGTTTATGAAACGCGTATATGAATCAATTTTTTTATTGTTTTATTTTATTTTATTTGGACTAATGTATTAGTATTCACTGTATTTAAAATGAAATGATAGAAATTATTTAGTTCTTATTAAAAACTAAATGAAAAAAAAAAAAACAATAAAAGAACAACTTTAGATCAGGTTATCAAAATCTTGAGTCTAGAAATCAGAATCGGAGTCGTGTAATAGATGCGCAAATAGCGCCGCAACATCATCCTCTACATAGTCGAAAATTCGTAAAATTGATAAAATCGATTTAAGTAAAATTGATATTAGTAAAATTGAACCAAGAACTTAGGGAGACTTTGGTATGGAGAATTTTTCAAATAATAACAAATCGATTCGTGGACAAAAGCAACAAAATGAAAAGACCATTACCACTCCAATTGATAAGAAGTTTAATAAGACTCAGAATACAAATAGCAATGAAAATACAGACAAAATGCCTGTATTGAATGCGATGACACCGACAGGCGTGCAAAATAATCGCCAACAAGTAACGCCTACGTTGGTTTCACACTTACAGGGGCAGAATCGAAATGATCCAACATTCAAATACATTCCATAATGACTCAAAGTCCTCCAGAACAGCAGAGTTCGAAACAACAACAACAACCCACAGCTAGGACAGTAGTCTTGCCACAACGGCGGCCAGCTAATGCAATTCCAATTTTAGCGGCTCCAAATAACAAACAAAACCTTAGAACAATATGGGGATCTAACAAGATCAAATGCAGCAGCAAGAGAAAATGCAACGTCCTATTGCTGCAGCGTACATTCGACGGAGAAAAGAACGGAAAAGTGCAATTGAAGAAAAACGATTGAACGTGCGGAAGAAATACGCGGGGGAGTCTGCTTTGAATCGCGACTGCGATCACGTCGGTGGAGATTTTCTTTTGTTGGTGACGCCGGGCGGATTTTCATTTCGCATTTTGTATGGTGCTGGGAATATGGCGATGAATTTGGAAGTTTTATCATATGTGCGTGATATTGTCGGATGAGATTTTTCGAAGAGTATTAACAAGTTGCGGATCGCGAACGATTGGTAAAAACAGCCTTTGCGTCCACCTATTCTTTTGATTACTGGATTTCAGTGCTATAGGATTGACTGGGTTAAATATATTGTGGGATTGTGGAATAGTAATAAATTTTAAAGAAAAGCAAAGTAAATGCTATGTGACAGTGAAATATCCCTAATTAAAACTTCGAAAGTAATTTACGATTGAAATTCGCCATACAATATGTTGGTCAGAGCATGTTGCGAACGGTATCTTGCCTATTATATCGCTAGCGGTTCTATTGAGTTGCTTTTAGCTATGGATAACGGGAGGAGGTTGTACATTGGCGACAATTGGACGCGATACGGTGTGTTTTGCGTATATCGTACGGATTACTGAGATTTTGTTACTTAAATACCAACATAAAAATTCGGGGGATTTATTTTGGTGCATTTAAGTGGAATGATATAATGAATGCGGTTCATTGTTTCCACTGAAGAAATTTGTTAAAATTCAAGAACGTAATCGAATTGTCACCACGCGTTTGCGCTTGTGTTTCGCCTTTCGAAACTAATCGATTTCATTGTGTGCTCAAATATTACTGGCGCATGAATTCTTTCAAACGGAAGAAATTAATGGAATCGACTTTTGAAAAGTGTAATTCTGTTGCGGTGCTGAACAGTGGCGCCTGTGTGAATTTCGCCTTCCATCATTGCGTCTTTACGTCTGCCCTATCCACAATAACGCGAATTTCATTTCGCTGCACACGAGTATACTTTCCATAACGTGACTTATTTTCTATACATAAAAGTTACCTTTCGGGCATGGAAAAACCTAAAGATATCATCATTTCTGTGAAGAACTAAAACCGGGTCAATCAGATTTTTCAACTGAAAGGGTGTTGCGACAAAAAGGCTATCTGGAGTCTTGGAGATAAAACCATAAAAGAAAATTAAAAATAAGGCAGTTCAAGGTGATATGGCAATTCTTTTTTTGTGAAAATTACAGTAATAAAAATTTTTTTGTGTGAAAATTAACCATATTAAGAGTTGCAGATGTGCCTTCCCTATCTACGAACGCTCGTCGAAGAGGATGTGTAAGTACCCGTTTGATTTCTTTAAATTTTTTACATGCATTTATATCTATACATATATACTTATTGATATTCATTTATATATATTGATTTGAAAAAAAAGGAAAAAGTTGAAGATAAGCTCATACATTCAAATACGTTGCCGTAGTCAATTCCAATGAAAAAAATATGTTAGAGAGTAAATATGCATATACGCCTCAACATGTTATACTCAAGTTTCTCATCTGTTGTGTCTTATTGCTGGTAAACATCTTTAATCGGGTACTCAAACAATTAAAACGCTCATAATATAGAAAGGCACGGTTAGAACTCATAACCACTAGTAGATGGTAAACGAAATGAATTAATGTTAAAGTGAGAATCCTTAAGACGAAGAATTTGATTATCGTCAAGTTATGGTTAAATAATAATTAAAAATGTTGGAGCAAATTATAAAATCGGTCTTTCCATTCTGCTCCTCTGACCGGGTATAGGACCCGCTACGATGGTAGGCGGTTCACTGAAAATGGGCTAGCCATCGGGCGCGCTTCACGTATTTTGTTGTTTTCAGGGGCTCTTGCCGGGTTCCGTGGCCTTCCACTCACCTGCCCGTTTTATGACATAGGGTTATGTGACCCGATCACATAATTCTATGACATAAATCGGTCACACCCATATTTCCCGTTGATGAGAAGGCTCATACAAAGGAGGTTGGTATAAATTTTCCGCTCAAACGGGAGATATACAGCCACGTCAACATTTGGATCTTGATCCGGTTGGGCAGGTGCGAGGGGGCACCATATCCATCCGGTTGCCCCGCTCATATTTGTGGGCCATAAGAAACGTCGGGTAACGACGAAGTCCCCCCAAGTCCGTCTGTTTTGACTCGTTTCGACGTGTTTTCGGAACAAGCAATTTTCCCCCTCAGTAGTACCTCCATATTTCGACTTCGGTCGACTTTTTTTCTGAGACCCAAGAATTCGTGAATGCCAAATTCTTTTGTAGTGGGTCCTTGTGCTGGGGAATGAACCCGCCCCACGACACCACAACGCTAGCCTGCCAGCGCATTCACTCGTCCCCAGACAAGGCCATTCTCGGCTGATGTTAACATCCTCTTTCGCCGAGGCAGCAGACCATCGCTGCAGTCCTGAACGGACATTTATAGCTATTTTCACTCCACTCTTTCTCCATTTTTCTATAATCTGTGGACATGTCCCCTTCCTCACGCGGTCAAAACAAAACTATGAGTCCGATTCGGCTGAAATGTTTACAGTAGCCGCCTAGAAGAATGTTCTACACTATAGTGAATTTTCCTTGCAAAAGTAGTGCCATCAAGCGGTGATGCTAAGAACTTATTGAACCGCCCTCTTACAATAAAGTATAGGGTGATTCAGAACAGCATAAGTGTACACATTTTTGTTGAAAAAACATAGTTTTTGTGAAGATTGAGGTGTAATGTTTATTTATTATGAAAATTTGGTCCCTTACAATTAAGCATGAAACATTCTTTGGGCATATGTGCACCTCGTGCTGCTTTACAGACTATTGACTTATTGAAGACCAAGTTTGGAAATTGAACAAATTCACGAAATGGACCCATAAATTGGCCGGCGAGATCGTGTGATGATTTGACTCCTTGTGACTTCTTCCTTTGGGGATTTCTGAAGGATCGTGTTTACACTGATGCTCCCCAGACTACTGAAGCATTAAAAAACAATATTCGAGCCAACATACGCCTAATAACGCCGGAAATGTGCGAAAATGTCATCGAAAGTGCACATATGCCCAAAGTAATATTTCATATCTAATTGTAAAGGACCAAATTTTTATAATTAATAAACATTGCAGCTCAATCTTCACAAAAACTATATTTTTTCGACAAAAATGTGTACACTTGTTATAAACCACCCTTTATAAGAGTTATTAGTCAGTGCATGAACCTTTCTGCTGCTGTAATCTGAGTTATTTGCACAGGGATAGGTAATTGAAAGAAGAAGAGACGGAGAAAAACTGACAGAAAGATTCGAAATACAACCGCTCAGTTGACTAGACGGGCTTTTTTATTTGTCCGCAAGTTTGTAAAGTTTAAAAAAAGGGCGATTATAACTCAGATGGGGGGTAACCACGGAAAGTGATACACGAAAAAAAACTTTTGATAACGTGAAGGTCCGGTTAACAAAGAACCAACTGTTGGAGGAACTCGCTACGACTGGTGTGGATACGCCGCCGACAGCCACAGCGGCGCCATTGAGGCTCTTCTACGACACACTAGAGTAAGATGAGGGCGTAATTTTCCCTGAAAGCGACGATTCGTTGGAACTAGATGACACACCTGCCGATAATCATTCACCCAAATTTGAGGTTACAGCACGTGGACCTAACCTCGCTATTATGGCTGCAAAGATCGCTAGCACAACTTATGTCCCATCTGCGGCCCTGATCATGACAGACATTGCCACAACAGCCGCTTTTGATACATCTTTTGCCACCCTGAAGGCTACTCTGGCAAAAACAGTTACTGATTGCACTGTTACAACCGATGTCCTAAAGCCGCTGTTTTGTCTCAACTAACCCCCTTGGCTAACGAAGTCACCGAAGAAGAGGCCATTGAACGAGAAATTGCGATTTTGAAGAAAAGGAAGGAACAGTACGAATTACAACATGCGAAATTGACTTTAGTGATGTTGATATGCGGTCAAAAAATTCAGTGGTGATGACCACTATGATGTCCTGAGCTTCGTAGCCGATCTAGATGACTTTTTGGCTACCGCCAATACAGATAATCACTTTGAGCTGTTATGCCTCCAACGGCTCTTTACGGGAACTATGAAAGCCTTTCCCAGAACCACTCGTGCCGCAGACTATGCAAGCTTTTGAACGGAACTGATGGTGGAATTTGGTTCACTCTGCAAGACGTCTACCGCCAAAAGAAAGCCCGTAGTTGGAATCAGAAGAACGAGACGTGGCAGAGATATATTTTCGAAATGCAAGCAATTGAAAAACCCGCCTAACTCACCGAAACCGAATTAGTTAACCTCATCGTGGACGGTCTAAAAGTCCGCAATACTGAAGCATACTAACTTCTGGGAGCACGCATTGTCCGATAGCTGAAGAAGTTACTTGAGTGTCACGAAAGGCGCATTACATCTGCTCTAAAGTGTGTTGTTAACACACGTGAAGTCACCGCAACTTCCGGCCAATTTACTGCAACTTCCCATGAACCTGCTGCAACGGTACCCAGATCAACTGCTGCAAAATCTGTCGTTCCCGTTATCCTGGAAGAAACGCCACGCTGTTTTAACTACACCTGACGAGGCCACTATCAAAGTTCCTGCCCTTACGAGAAGCGTGCACCGGGCTCGTGCTTCAAATGTTGGGAGATTGGACATCAACACCGAGATTGCCCGAATCCAAGGAAAGTCATGAGAGTTATTTGCAACACCGACATCGCTGCCTACGTTAGCAAACCGAAAAACGATAGTGAAATACATAACTCACAATGAAACTAACAGCCCCATCAACGCAATTAATCTGGTAAATGTTGCTTTTACTTATTGTATAATCGGGGAGAATACACAGAAATTGTAAAACTTTTGTCTCTTTACGACAAAAGCAGTCTGATTAGTTTTATGAACCAATCTGCAGTGCCTATACTTATTAGCAATAGAATCTTCGATGCAAGACTCCGCGGCTTAGGAAATGCAACGATAAAAACGTATGGTAAGGTTGATGTCTACACTAAATTTCAGAGACAATGTGGAAAGATTCCTCTTAGAGTGATTCCAGATGAAACAGTATCACTACCCATAATCTTAGGCTGGAATTTCCTAAAGGAATTTAATATTTATCTCCATGAATTTAAAGATATTAATACTCGCCAACAAAGGATTGACCAATCCATGTGTTAAATACGAACTTCCTGAGGAAGCCACCTATGATCTTAACAACATTAGATCTACTGATAAAAATTCGGTCAACGCTGGTGTACTCGTTAATGATCAAACCGACAATAACTTTAGAACCTTGTCCAACGTTACTACGAGTACATTACCCCCAGATGACACAGAAACCCTAGAAATAAATATTTTTCTGGGCAAAAACCACACTGAAGCCCTTAGAACGATCATTTACTGTTTGAACCGGATGAATCTCATTATAGTGCCCCATCACTATCAGATCACCTAATTCACCTAAATAATAGCACTCCGTTTCACTGGACGCCACGAAGATTATGTAACCATGAGCAAACAGAGGTTTAGAAGATCACAGAAGAGCTACTAAAGAAGGGGATCATTAGACCCCGTAATTCACCATACGCTTCTCCCATAGTCTTAGTAACGAAGAAAAGCGGTGAACTGAGAATGTGTGCGGACTATAGAGCCCTAAACGAACAGACCATACGAGACATTTTTATGCTGCCACTTATAGAAGATTGCATCGATTATTTGGCAGGAAAGAAGGTTTTTTTTTCAATTTTAGATCTGCGTAATGGATTCCATCAAGTTAGAATGGCACCTGAATTTTTAAAATACACAGCATTCGTAACTACAAAGGGGTCATTATGAATACTTGTGGATGCCTTTTGGACTGAAAAATGCTTCTGCTGCATTCCAGTGCTTTATATGCGAAACATTTAGAGATATGCTCAAGTTTGGATTCATTGTCGTCTACATGGACGATATACTGATCGCAACCGCATCCCTTGAAGGCCATATTGAGCTGCTATGTGGAGTCTTGAAACGTATTACCGAAAAGATCCTTGAGTTAAATTGGGAAAATGTAGGTTTAATTTGAAGAGATGAAGTATTTAGGGTACTTTGTCAGTTCCTCAATATCCCATACCGTGGAACCAGATAGAACTTAAGACCTGCTTAGGATTGTTCTCCTATTTTCGCAAGCTCATCTCATAGTTCTCAAAAGTAGCCAAACCGCTGCAATACCCCACCCGCGAGGGTTTAGCCTTCAAATTCACTGACGAATGTAACGTGGCCTTCATTGAACTGCACACTAAGTTAGCCGCTGCCCCATTATTAGCAATTTATGATCCAAAAAAAGAAACTGAACTTCATTACGATGCCAGCTCCTCTGGCTACGGAGCAATATTGTTACAAATGCAAGTCGATAATAAGTTTTACTTTGTACTATTTTTTTCGAAAGCTACCATACCCGCTGAATCTCGTTATCATAGTTTCGAACTGGAGACGTTGGCTATCATCTTTGCACTGAGGCGCTTCCGAGTTTATTTCGAAGGCGTAGCTTTTAAGATAATAACAGATTATAACTCTCTGACGCTCCCCCTTAACAAAAGATATGTAAATCCAAGAATCACCAGATGGGCCCTCACGCTTGAGAATCATAATTACACAAAACAGCGCCGAAGCGGAGTATCCATGGGCCATGTAGACGCATTGAGCCGGTGCGACACTTCTTGCCCTTCTTCAAATGACGAATCAACAATTGATACTTATTCTAGAGCTACTATTTCTGATGTAAAATAGATAACGGATCCTCGGTGCGTAACTTGCGCTCTTTGTCACGCTCAACTTGGCTTATCCTTAGACCATTACCCCGAATCAACCAAAGCCAGTACTAATGCCCCTCGCTGTCCTGTCCTAATGTCCACTGTCCCTTATGCCAACATTGACGACCCTTTCATGTATCCTGCTGTTAGAATCAATAATTATGTACAAGACTCTAATGAGAATGCTAGCATCTCACACCCAATATCACTCACGTGGCGTCTAGTTCTTTGTTCAGTCTACTCACAATTTCTCACTCAGTTCCCACACGCGACACTGGGCCCATAACCTGTTGAGAGATTATAATTGTTCCGTGGAGTGTGAATTGCAGAAATATTGAATTGAAGATGTTATTTTAAAGAGAATATAGATAATTTTTATTTAAACTTAGTTAGCAACTTCACATTGAACTACCCACAATGCTGGTTTCACAAAAACTAAGAACACACCCTTGATTAATAGTTGACCTTGGAACAACTAGTCTATCTATTTCTCACAATGTTGCCAATCATGGCAAATCAAAGCATAGTAAAATGATACTGAAATTACAACTGAATAAAGTGTCTAAGTAAAACATATTGTTGTATGCAAAATCAGTATATCTTATTATCATTAAAGTTTCGTACATATCAAGAGTACATTTTGTTGTATATCAATTTTTGAAATCAATCGAAACTCACACAACTGCCTTTTATTACACTGATCGAAACCACATTACCCAACCATCTCACTTAAACACGTTTTAGAAGTTCTTCAACATACTTTTTGTATCCACCAAATCACTGCAATCCTGTCTTGCTTGCTTTCCACACTCGTCCCGGTCATCCCTGTCTTCCGCTCCACACACTCCATCTCGCCCTTGCAAAACCAAAAACCAAATTACATCATCCGTTATAATCCGTCTCCTTTTTCTGTTGTCATTCGCACAGCTCATCGATTGCCAGTGCTATTCAACAGAGCATATACGCTCAATAGCACATTCAGTGCTACCAAACTTTATGTCCACATATAACACTATCCCCTCCTTAGTTTTGTTCGTCCCGAACAACTTCGCTGCCTGGCGCTGGTGGATTAGCCCCATAATAGCGAGATAATCGTTCCAAATGAACCACTCTCATTTTAGATCTGGGTTTCCGATCGTGCTTTATCCGGTACACAATGTCGTTGATTCGATCTATGATCCGGTACGGCCCCTCCCAGTTCCGTTGCAGTTTTGGGCACAAGCCTTTCTTCCGGTGGGGATTGTAGAACCATACCAGATCGCCCTGTGTGAATCCTCTTGAGTTTGCTCTCAGGTCGTATCGTGCTTTCATTTGATTCGTGTTCAGCCGGATATGACTTCGGACATCTTCATGCACCTTTTCCAAGCGTCGTCGCAGTTCAGCAATATAGTTTGATACTGTTATGCCTTCTTCCGGTGGTATCCCGAATTTCACATCTGCTGGCAACTTGATCTGTCGCCCAAATATAACTTTTGCTGGCGACTCTTGGGTGGTAGTATGCGTTGCTGCTCGATAGGCCATTAAAAATAGTGGTATCTTTCGATCCCAATCCCGGTGATTGTCAGCCGCTACCTTCGCCAAGTGCTCGATCAATGTCTTATTAAATCTTTCAACCATTCCATCGGATTGCGGGTGAAGAGGTGTCGTTCTCGTTTTCTTGATGCCAAGTATCTGACACATTTCGGCAAAGAGCTGGGATTCAAAATTTCGCCCTTGATCGGAATGAAGCTCTTGTGGTACTCCGAATCTGCTGACCCAATTGGATACTAGCTGCTCCGCAACGGTTGATGCTTCCTGGTTAGGAATCGCGTAGACTTCCGGCCATTTACTGAAGTAATCACCAACAACTAGAATGTATCGATTTCCCTGTTCAGACTCTAGAAACGGTCCCGCTATTTCGACAGCAATCCGTTCGAATGGTAGTCCCACATTGTACAACTTCATCTCCCCTCTAGCCTTCTTCCTCGGCCCTTTGGTGGCTGCGCATACCGAACATTTTCTACACCAATTTTCCACATCTTCTCGAACATTTGCCCAATAGAATCGTTCACGTATCTTCTGCAGGGTCTTATTCATTCCTAAATGGCCTCCTGGTGGTCCCTCATGTATTTCTTGTAGCACTTCCTGGACTTTGTTACGGGGAACAATGATCTGCCTACGATGCGATGTTCCATTGGTCGACTCCCACTTTCGCTTGAGCATGCCTCCGTCTAGGTGCAATGAGTCCCAAATGGTCCAATATCGTTTAACAACTTCATTCCTACCAGAAATGCTTTCTCGCTCTGGTCGATGATGAATCTCCTTCCAAGCAATGATGTCTCGGAGATCGGGGTCCAACATCTGCTCAGCGAACAATTGCGATGGCGACCATCCTTGGCTTGGTGATACTGCAATCAATTTTACTCGTTCATTCACGTTTTTCCCTTCCAGCCTTTGGCAGTGTCCGCACTCCGGTCTACATGGTCGACGAGAGAGAGCATCAGCATTTTTGTGCATGTTCCCTTTACGATGGACAATTTCGAAATCATAGGCTTGTAGCCTCTCTATCCATCGTGCTACTTGACCCTCAGGGTCCTTAAAGCTCAGCAACCATCGTAGCGCAGCGTGATCAGTTCGTAAGACAAATTTTCGGCCATATAAGTACTTGTGGAAGTGTTTTGTTGCCTCAACAACCGCCAATAGTTCTCTCCTTGTGACACAATAGTTTCTTTCACTTTTCGAGAGGACACGGCTGTAGCACGCGATGACTTTCTCTGTGTCACCGTCTCGTTGCGACAAGACTGCCCCTATTCCCATGTTGCTGGCGTCTGTATCGATGATGAACATCTTCTCTGGATTTGGATATGCCAGTACAGGAGCATCGCGTAACTCTCGCTTTAATGTTTAATGAAGGCTCGTTGACATTGTGCAGTCCAGGTAAATGGTCGATTTTTCTCGGTCAGCTCATGCATGCATTTTGCAATTCTCGCGAAGTCCTTCACAAATCGTTGATAGTACGTTACTAAGCCAAGAAAACTTCGAAGTTGGTGTTTGTCTTTCGGGACAGGCCAATTTCTTACAGCATCCGTTTTATCGGGGTCCGTCTGAACACCGTCAGCCGACACAATATGACCAAGGTATTTCACTTCCTTCGCGAAAAGGGTACATTTCTTGGCACTCAGCTTCAGATTCGCTGGTTGTAATAGTGAGAATACCTCCTCTAACCTCTTGATGTGCTCGTCGAAGGTTTTGCTGAAGACAATGACATCGTCCAGGTACACCAAGCATGTCTTCCAGCTGAGTCCTCGCAGTACACATTCCATCAGGCGTTCGAAAGTGGCTGGAGCGTTGCAAAGGCAAAATGGCATGACATTGAACTGCCATAATCCGGAGCCGACGGAAAATGCTGTTTTCTCCCGATCGCCTTTTTCGATCTCAACTTGCCAGTAACCACTCTTGAGATCTAAAGTTGAAAACCATCCTACGTCTGTCAATGTATCGAGAATGTCATCGATTCGTGGGAGAGGATAACTGTCTTTCTTGGTTACATCGTTCCATCCTTCTTTTTGACAAGAACAACTGGTGAGGTCCATGGGCTATTAGATGGTTCAATGATGCCCTGTTTCTCCATCGCTTTTATCATGTCATTTGGCTCACTCCTTTTGGCCAATGGTAAGGGCCTAGGAGGTTGTCGGGTTGGTTTTGAGTCTTCAGTGTTGATTCGGTGGGTTACCATGTTCGTCCTGCCATGGTCTCCCTCTTCGATGGAAAATACGGTATTTTATTTTTTAGTCATTATTTCTGCCTTCGCCAGTTGTTCTGCTGTTAGCTCACTTTTCCTGAGGATAGACTGTACCATTTGCTGAGTTTTGTAGATCACTGGCTTCTCCTTGCACTGTTGTTTCTCAGTCATTTCTAAACATGTTACAGATGAAATGGGTTCGCAGCTTCCAAGAGTATCACCTTCCTTGATACTGATCTTGCAATCCGACACATTAAGCACTCTTACAGGTACGCACTTATTTTTGTCAACTCTTACTAAGCTTCGCGCTAGCATCAGGTTCCTTAGCGCTGGTGTTTTTGTTGGCTCAACGAGAAAGAATCGATGGTCCCCAGAATCACCATCTATTTTGGCCCATATAACTCTCTCTGATGTCTTTGAAACGTTAATGTCATTATTCACAACAACTCTTAATTTTGGGGTTTCTGTTTCCGAGATGTCAATTGGAATTTGTACATTTCACCATATTAGGAGTCGCTGCCCCAGATCCAATCGAAAACCATGCAACCGCAAGAAATCCACTCCTAGTATGCATTCATCAGTTATCTCGGCTACTAGGAATTGATGCTGGAACTTCAAATCTCCCAATTGTATCTCTTGCATAATTTCACCACATACTGCTGTGAATTGTCCTGTTGCTGTTTGCAGCCTAAAATTCTTTCGATTGGTCAATCGAAGATTTTCCACAATGTCTGGTCTCAGGATTGATCGAGTTGCACCAGTGTCGATGGTGATTGTACAACGAACTTTTCCAATTTTTCCACTAAAACACAAGTCGCCTATGGTGATGCTGGAGCGTCAAATCCCCGAGCCAACCTCTGCCCCGTGAAGTTGGCTCTTAAAAGTTTCCCGCTTCCTCAGATGAAGAAGCAGATTGGCCAGCTACCGAGGGATGAAATCGTTGCCTCTTAGCTGTACATCCAGAACAAAATAGAGGTCGTCTCGCCTCGCGGCACTCGCGTTGCAGATGCCCGATTTTTCCGCAAATCCAGCATTTCGGGGCTCCATGCTTCTGACTTCCAGCTGGTGCGTGCTCCATCGGACTTCGCAGCCGTTGACACTGGCACTCTTCGACGACTTCACGTACTCGGACTGCGCTTCGTGAAGCGTGTTTTGCTGCTTCGAAGGTTAGACTATAAGTCAACGCATCCTTAATAGTTCGTTTATCCGCCAAACGGAGATTCTGCTGCAGCTCTCGGTCCTGCAAAGCGTTGATAAATGTTTCCGTTGCTGTCTCATTGCGGTGGTCCGGATCGGATGTCGGATATGACAGGAGGGTTAGCCTTTCAATCTCCTGGGCGAGTTGTCACCCATTTTCTGCGTGCGATTACGTAGCTGCGTTCGGTGGACTTGTTTCATGTAGTCATCCCCGTATCGCATGCTCATGGCATTTACCAACGCAGCATAGTCGTGATGTTGCTCTACAGGTACAGTCTGAAGTACTTCTGCTGCAGGCCCTCGGAGTGCGAGAATTAATGCAGTCGCTCGTTCGTTCTCGTTCCAGTGATTTGCTACTGCTGCGGCTTCAAACTGTGTTTTGTAGATGTTCCAAGATGTTTGAGCATCAAAAGTTGGAGCTTTCAGGCTTCTTGCACCACTTTCTGTAACTGATATTTGTCCCGTAGTTCGAATCCGTTCTACGTCAAGTTGCAGCTTTTCCAATTTCTGTTCAACCATCTCAACGCGTTCATCTGTTTTGGCAACGTGTTGTTTGATTTCGTCTACTTATTGTAATGCTGCCGTAGTTTGAGCTTGGAGTTTTTCTTCCAACTGTACAATGTGCTGCTCAAGTTGTTGTTTTTGTTGTTCGCTTTGCTCTTCCATCTGCTGTTTAATCTCGGCTGATTGCTGTTTAAGCTCGGCTGATTGCTGTTCACTTTGTTGCTTAATTTGCAACAGCAAATTCAATATGGCATTCTGTTCCTGTTGTTTCGGCTCCTCGGAACATGAACATGAACATCCAAAGTTTCAGCCAAATGTTCCTAAAGTTCGAGTTCCACCTCATAACGGAATTTTTCCACGTCAACGCCATCCTTTTTCAAGGATTTTTCCACTCGCGCTACCAAAGTTGCCACGGTTCCACTTACGGACAAACCGCGTTCCAAACACAGCTTCCTGAGCTCAGTTACATTGAGCTCGAACAACGATTTCATTGTAGGCATTTTTATTTTAAATTCTCAAACAAAGTTAGAATTTACAGTTAGTCACTTTCACTTCACTCAGTCTAATCACTTATCAGTTATTTTAAAAGCTCTACACTTATCTCACTTCTGACACCATTGTTGTATCCAAAATCAGTATATCTTATTATCATTAAAGTTTCGTACATATCAAGAGTACATTTTGTTGTATATCGATTTTTGAAATCAATCGAAACTCACACAACTGCCTTTTATTACACTGATCGAAACCACATTACCCAACCATCTCGCTTTAAACACGTTTTAGAATTTCATTAACATACTTTTTGTATCCACCAAATCACTGCAATCCTGTCTTGCTTGCTTTCCACGCTCGTCCCGGTCATCCCTGTCTTCCGCTCCACACACTCTATCTCGCCCTTGCAAAACCAAAAACCAAATTACATCATCCGTTATAATCCGTCTCCTTTTTCTCTTGTCATTCGCACAGCTCATCGATTGCCAGTGCTATTCAACAGAGCGTATAGCACATTCAGTGCTATCAAACTTTATGTCCGCATATAACAATATTATTTTCAACAGCGGGCATGACCGTTAGAGGGTTAACACATAAGATATCAAATTAAGAACCCTATAGAATGGGCTTTTGACCACATATTTAAAATTTTCTTGTCTCATATCGACAAGCTGACCCCCGGAATTTCAAAGTTCCTTCTACAAGTATTGAAATAACATATGTTGCATGCAGTTTTCTGCCGGTTGAACCTTGGGTCTTAAATGATGATTTTTAGAATATGATGATCCAGCTCTGGCCAGTTCTCGAATAAGTACTTCAGTTTTTCATCAATTTTTTACCGTAAGTTACTATATAATCGAAGTAGGTGTTCGTAACGGGGCAGGTACCTTTTTGCTTTAAACAATAACCGCTTCGTTTATTTCCAGAGAATCTTTGTACGTTAATCGTTTGTTTATTGATTCGATACCATCAAATTTATACGTTCTTTGCAAAGTGTCAGTTTTTAACGGATATCATTGATATAATGGAGCAATTCAAACTTTAAGATGCTTTTTTTCACCAATGCTTTGGTCAGCCCTGAAACCAATTGCAGCGCGCAAGAGCCGCAAACAGCTGACCGGAAGCTTTTTCAATGACAATTCCAATAATCAAATTGTTCCGTGATTGTTTCGGTCGCGCTGTATGTATTCGCCAATAATAGAGTGAAAATTATCCTTATTCTAAAGCCATTCGCTCCCTGTGATGATATATAATTAGGTGAAAAGCTAAAGATTAGAAACCCACAGAAAACCAGACTAACCCGCGGCAAGAATGTGACATTTCCTCCAGCAGATGTTTGCAAGGAACTTCATTGTTGTTTCGACCGTTCTTACACATTTCGGATCAATCAAGTGATTCTCCGATTACAAACTCCTCGCAGCGGGGGGGTTGTCGCTGATTAAGTGCATTAGAACCTTATCGCGGTTGAGTAATCCCTTTGGCACCAAGCCCAATAACAGTTTAGCATGGAACGACTAGTCCTAATCCTCCTTATAATCTTCGCCACCGCTGACGGGACGAAGAATGTGGACGACAACGTAAATTTTGGCGAGATTTGTCCTTTCATCTTACAGAAAGTGTTTAAGGATTCCGTGCCAGTGGGTAAGGAGTAAGTTTTCATGACCAAGGACAGAAACTAACAAGTCATTGTTTCGCGTCGTAATAGGCAAAAAGGAAGCTGGAAACTACACAGAGTTCACGAAGGGTGACCCTGACCTAAAAGCTTGTGTGGAAAATTGCTGTTTGCTGAAGAGCAATTGCAACGTTGCATTCATGTACGGCGAGAAATGTTACCACGTGAAATGCATCAGCAACGAGTTGTGCTTGCCGAAACGCAGAAACGAGGGATCGCCATCGAGTCTACAAATGGTGCTGGTGAATCCTGTGAATGAAGGTAAGTGACATGGGGATTGATTGATGGGAGCAACTGTTGCCATCTACAAAAAATCAAAATACTACATAGTCCGCGTGTTTCCAAACAAGCAAATTAAATTGCGGCGTTCGATTTATCGGACGTGTTTAAATAAGCCAAACAACAACTTGTTATCAATCTGATAAGGAAAAGCTTCGACTTGGTTGAACAGTTGTATTAATAACTACAAATAGGGGGGAAAATCGTTACTTGGGCATGAATCAATTTACTTGGAGTTGCACTTCAAGCAAAGAGTAGATTATGCATATTAAGATGCATTAAATTATGATGCAATTTCCCGCCATTTTATGTACCTAAGTATGGTATCTAGATAAAGAGAGCGGAATGGATGGAATTTCAATATCTCTAGGCTTTTATTAAAAAACTAATTTCTTTTAAACAAATTATAGACAATTGCGTCCTTACGAATATAAAGTTACGGATGCAATGAACCTCAGCAAAGATGAGCTCAGAATTTTAACAGGCCTTGTAACCGCTCATCAATTATGCAAGCACTGGATAAAAAGAGGGACTCGTGTAAAAGGTCCCAACGTGCAGATTCTACTATTGTCAAAAGTTTCATTTTCCTGTTTGACAAGAATCTGATGCCAATTTATTGGGGTTAATGAAAACAATCTTGTTAGCTCTGCCGTTTAATCGTAGTCTTTAAAGTTCTACTGAACAGGATCAATGTGTTTCCCATTTCAAATTATTGGTCGATCTGACTGGTTTCCTGATTTGAGGACAAGCTTCTAGAAAGAATTATATACAACGAAATTTATCTCCATGTGCTTCCTTCCTTAGCCATTGAACAACATGGTTTTATTAAAAGTAGATTCACTCTTACTAACTTTCTGTCTTTTAGAAATACGACTTGTTTAGTTTTTGATAAGATGAATCAAGTACTCGTAGATGTGATCTTTTCTATAGCTTTCTATTCAGTTGGGGTCACCATATTGTCTTTGGAAAGTCGATAAAAATGGATTTTTTTCGTGTAAAATTGATTAGTTTCGTTTCTATTTAGCTGATAGGAGTTCTATTGTGATACTCAATCACAAATCATCTCGTTGTTATCCCTCGTTAGGTGTTCTTCAAGGCGCCATTTTGGGTCCTTTTTTGTTCTTGTATTAATTAATTACCCTCCTTCGTCTTTCAAGCCACTCTCTCTCTTATGTATACCGTCGATGTGAAAATTATCCGAGTAAAAAACTCTTTTCAAATTGCGTCAACTTTCAAACATAATTATACATAAGAAGATAATATGTTTATACCAAAGTCGCGATATTTATTTTTAGGTTTTTTTTTACAAAACCTACTAGTTTCGCAACTGTCTGTCCGTCTGCCCGTCCGTCCGTCCGTTTGTCACAGCAAGTTTCCTCAGAAACTATAAAAGCTATAATGCTCAAACTTTGTGGAAAGGTCAGAAATGATTAGCCCTTAAAAGTTTAATCTTACCAAAAATTTAAATTTTTTTAGAGGGTCCCCCCTAATAACGAAGTAGCCCTTATAAATGCAGGTAGTCGAGTTGGGTATCAAATGAACTATAAGAATTTGAAAGCAAAAGCCCAGGGTACAGGGGTGGCAAAATGTACCAACATTTTGTAGTTTTTATGGTTGATCATATTTAAAATTGACCTAGACACTTTTATTTTCTTCCGATTTTCATGGAATTTTAAGGAATAGTGTTTAATTTGAATTTGTTCAATCGGCCGACCATTCAGAAAAATTATGCAAGCTGGATCAAAATGGTGGCTGAAATGTGCTTATGAAAGAAACTCTGCATCTTTTGCATAAATTCGAACGATTTCTTATCCAAGTATTGGATGAATAATTCAAATTATCGGTTGACACTACTAGAAAATTTGTTTCGAACCCTAGGATGGTTACAAAGACCTTCTGGTAGGAGCACTCTCGTGCTTACTCAACTTGTCTGCCATTCAATCCAGCATCGAGTACATCCAGCATCGACTTTTTCCAAAAATAGGGTTCTTGGTGATGACGTCCATGAGTCCAGTTAGCTTTTGCGTGAAAACTCGAGTGAGAAGATCATGTCTGTGCGATGAGTTTTGGCCGGCGGAAAGCAGATGTGTAATTTCACTCCACGTTGGAACATATGTCATGGCATCTTGTGCGTATTCGTGCATGTATCGCAGACTGCCGGCATACGTTGCTGGCAAAATTACCATTTGTTCATTGTTAGCAGCGTCCCCATCATTGGCAATTGCATCACGCAAGTGGACGTATTCCTTAACGCGCAGCTTCTGTTGATTTAACCGACTGAAGAGAAAACGCTCGCTTTTAATGTTCACGTACATGTCCACAATGAACTGATGGTTTCTTTCACGGCATTTCAGTACGTAGTTGGATTCAGTTGCATGAATCATAATGCAATATGCGTAAGAATCTATGCAGAAAACTTTCTTCATTGACTCTTCATTCGTGTTGGGGTTGATTTGCATGACGTTAAAATAGTAGCCATCTTCTCTACATGGAAACAGTAATGGATATGTTTTTTTGTGGTTGGGAGGTGATTGCCATTTACGTACAGACTGTGGCACTCCCTTGCTCGCAAGAAAGCGACTGGACTACCCCCTAAACACCTCCCCTGTCCCAGCCTGGAACCGTTTGACACATTACTTCGGGCCAGGTCTCGTTTTGTTACGTGGTGAGGCGCCTTCAAGCTGGAGGATCCCTCTTCTAGCGGGAGGAAGAGGAAGAGCCAGACAAGCGATTCCCCAGCTCCAACGCCCCCGCTGCGGTGAGTCTCTTTTATCTTTCACCTGGTTCCATTTGTCAACAGATTCGAGCATCACCACGCCTATATTATCCGGGGTGAGCTCTCTCGTCTCCCTGTTGAGGTCCCTTCGCAGCCTGACCCATTTTGTGCACGCAAAAAATGTGTGGCAGGCATTTTCTTCCGCTCTTGGGTAAAACCGACAATCGGGGACCGTGAATTACCAATCTTCTGCAGGTAAGACTGAAAACGCCCATGTCCGCTCAAAAGCTAGGTCAGATAGAAGTCAGTCTCACCATGCCTTCGATTAAGTCACGGTCCCACATCCGTGATGAGGGGCGCAGTCCACATTCGCTTCGTGCAATTCACCCAAGACTGCTGCCAATCGTGGAGTGAGCGCTGTCTCTCCTCGAGGACAACCATCACCCTCGCATCCTCGTTTCGACGCAGCTAAAAAGCACGGCGCTCTCTAGCAGGGAGGGCAACAGGTATCACGCCTGCAATAACTCTCACCGCCGGATCAGAGACTGTCGGATACGAAGATGCGATTCTCAGTGCTCCTCTTCTCTGTATCTGTGCCAAACGTTTTCGGTGTACCTCCTTGCTGAGAGCGTCGCCCCATACTTTTGCTCCGTACAGTAACACTGACCCTACAGCACCATCAAGGAGTGTCTTTTTGATGGGCTGGGTCCTCCTACGGTGCCATAAGTCGACTCAGAGCCGATATTCCCGAAGCAGCCTTCTCAGCCGTTGCCCTGAGTTGCTCTGAGAAACTCAGCTTCGAGTCGATCAGTAGCCCCAGGTACTTCACCGATGGCTTCGATTCGATTTGCATATCTCCAATACTGATCATCCTTACTCAGGGATTCTCTTTTTTGTCAAGATAACCACTTCGGTTTTCTTGAGCCCGCGTGCACAGTCATCCAGTCCCTCACTCGGTGCATTAGCATACCTAGCCTAAGTTGCGCCTGTTCAACGGTGCGTCCAGCGACCAGAGCCGCAACATCATCCACATAGCCGACCAAGCGCGAGTCATCTGGCATCTCAAGTCTCCGTCGTAAGACACGTTCCACAAGTCCGGACCAAGGATAGATCCCTGGGCAACACCCGATGTAATTTCCATCCTTCGTTGGCCCTATGTCGTGTCGTAGAGCAGGCTTCGGTCCTTTAGGTAGTTCCTCAAAAGCCGCATTAGATATTCTGGAACTTGAAAAGAGTTTTCCAGCTTATCCAGAACATCCACCCATCTAGCGGAGTTGAAGGCGTTCCTGACGTCGAGTGTCACCAAAAGGACGATCCGTCGCGCCACCTCTGCAATCGCATCAATAGTAGAACGTCCTGCTCTAAAGCCGTACTGTCGAGGAGATAGGTCCCCAGCAGCACGAATCGCGTCAGTGAGTCTTCCCTTGATGAGTTTCTCCAGCACTTTCCCAGCCGTGTCTAGCATGCATAACGGGTGGTATGCAGACGGCGACTCGCGTTTTCCCTTCCCCTTGCTGATCAACACGAGCCTCGCCAACTTCCATCGTACCGGGAAAACCCCGTGCCTCGTCACGGCTCCGCGCCCGTTGAGCATCGAAGCATGTGACACTCTTTTCGCTTTTCAGCGATTTCAGTTGACCACCAGTACACTGGGGGCTAGCCGTGCCGAGGTTTTCGACGGGGCATAGAAACGCAGCAAGCAGTCGTAATGATGCCCATAGTAGAGTTCACTACGTCTTGAGCTGCCAGTTCTTCCGTCCCCTCAGAAGCTCCCTGCAGCGGCTCACCTGCTGTGAGCACCTCGACGAACCTCTCGACGTCCATCCTTCCGATGTTCCATCCAGTTGCAGAAAGCCGAGAGAACGGACATCGGGAGACAAAATCACTTATCAAGCAGAATGCACTGATGATCACTGGCTGAGTAGTCCTCTAATACTTTCCAATTGTGTATCCTCCGTACTAAGGACTCCGAGGCGAATGTCACGTTCGGTATGGTTCCCTCACAGCCAGTATGGCGGAAAGTCGGCGTATTTTCGGAGTTTAGTACGACAAGCGTCGTCCTGGCCGCCATTTCCAGGATTCGTTTTCCCCGCGGATCCGTTTGAGGCATGCCCCATTCGATTGCTTTCGCATTGAAGTCTCCCCCAACGAGCACTTTACCCTCTGCGTTCGAGACAGCGCCCTCCAGAGCATTAAGCTTGGCTTGGAATGATTATATCGATTCGTCAGGCGATAGGTACACACTAAAGAAGTTAGTCCCTGAGCACCGAACCCACACGAAACCATCCCCCAATCCACAACTCTCCGCTTGAAAATTACTCTCCCGAACCCAGATGGCGGCAGTACCAGTTTCGTCAAGATACCATGATGCAGGACTTTTATTATGGTGTTGCTCAGTCAGCAGCAAGAAGTCGGCTTTCATGCTCAAGCAGATTTTGGGCGGTTGAACTGCGGAGTAGGTTTAGCTGCAGGATGCGGGTCATCCAAGTTCTGATTTTGCCTTGGCTAGGGTTTCCTGGAACACCCGGCATTTTCCTGATCCCAAGACGTGTCCAAAATCAGGTCTTGGATCAGCATCCTTGCAAAGAATACCGTGTGCCTCCTTCGTACACTCTTTTCTTTTATGTCCCATTTCACCGCATTTGTAACATAGGGAACTCCTAACGGGTCCTTTGCATACTTGTCTGGTGTGACCATAGCCAAGGCATTTGAAACATTGAAGAGGCGTTGCTTTTCGCCGTATCCTACAGACAACCCACCCTATTCTTACTTTGCCCTTGTTCAGGAATTGTTCGGCGTCCTTTTCGATCAAGTCAACTATGGCCATGCGTTGTCCCCTGTTGTTTTCTGGTGTCAGTCTCGCTTTGATCCTTTCCACGCTAGGGAACTCCCTTTTGATGAACTCTTCTACCTCGGCCAGATCCGTCACGCCGTCAAAGTCTCTTATTTCGATCGTTGCCATCGGCTCGAGCGTGGCTATAGTTGCGCTTTGCCGAGGACTTTCTTTACTGCGTTGCAGAATGCTTCCTTATTGCCGGCCTCTGCTCCGAATTCGACCAGTATGTGGCCCGACCGCGTTGGGCGTACTACTTTAATGGTAGTGTTGGTATCTTCTGGCCTTAAGTTTCCCCTGATGTCCCGCAGCACCTCAGCGTAGGATCGGCCATCTTGGGGCTTTACGAGCAGTGCCTGCTGCCGGGGTCTTCCTCGGGGCTTCTGTCTTTCCCGTTTTGCGTCAGGTTTTTTTTCTTGTTGGGTGTCCGTGCGAACTTTACTTTCTGGCACTTTTTGAAGGAGTTTCTTTGCGGCTTTCTTCGCTCCTTTTGTAAGCACTATCTGGAACCCGTGATCAAATGCCTCTTCCTTCCAATTTTTATGCCAATCTCCTTCGGTTGGGCTAGACGCCATTCTTTTTTTAATGGTGGAGCTATCTGCATGTGGCCTTTAGGTTTCGCCCCCAGCGCTTCTTTAGCTTTCTGCTCGTCTTCGGTCTTTAACCAGCTCCTCCAATAGTGCCCTATGCTATCTAGGAGCTCCTCTAGTTCAAGGAGCCCAACCTTTACTGCTTTGCTGATTTTTGGGGAGTCGCATGCAGATTGTATTCTTTTCAGAACATCTCCCGCTTTTTGGAACAGCCTTTCTTCTTTGTGTCGCTGGGCGGCAATTGTACTTTGCAACCATCCTTGGGAGAGGTTATCGCTTTCCGTTTGCGAATGCAGTACTTCCGCCTCATTTTCGACGTTGGCGGTGCAATCACGCAACGTCGCATTATTTGTCTGGTCACTCGTTGCTTTTCGTGCCCTGATCTCCTCGTTGGCTTCAGGATGTTTCTTTACTATGTGGAGATTTGTGACCCTTGCATCGGTCGCTTCGGTAATGATCGCAGCAGTGACCATCGAGTTCTCGATGCTCTTTATAAGTCATACAGACCTTGGAGTAACTTTTGATGCAAAACTCAAATTTGATGCACATATTTTAAATGTGATTACTAAGGCGTCTAGAGTTTCCAGGTTTATCCTTAGGTATGTACATAAATTCAATAGCATCTCTTCTTCTATCCGCCTATTTGTTTCTTTTGTTCGTCCTTTGCTTGAATACTGTTTCGTTATCTGGTCCCCCCGATATTCCTACCTCGTGTCTTCTTTAGAAACCGTTACTTTTCCTTAAGTTTAATTTGCCGTATCAGCCCTATGAAAGTCGTTCATCCTTCCTATCTCTTCCATCACTATTATCCCGACGAACTTTTTTAGACCAATGTTTTTTGTATAAACTCTGCTACCATCAAGTCCCGTTAAATATTTTTTTCTGAGCTGCGTTTCCGACAAACATCTCGTTCATCTCGGGTGAGCTCTTATTTCGTTATCCCATTTGCTAGAACTGATTTATATTTTCATTCACCAATTTTAAGAATCGTACGAAATCATAATAATCTCGAGCTTCGTCCTTTCCCCTCTTCTTGCATAGCATTTAAGAAAAAACGAAGAGACTTACTACTAATTTAACTTACAATTATCGTCATTTTGTTATTTTTTCTTTTTTAGCTCTTTGTAAAAAATTTTTTTTCCAAAGACCTACTAGTTTCGCGACCTGTCTGTCCGCCTGTCCGTCCGTCCGTCTGTCCGTCTGTCCGTGCGTCACAGCTAATTTCCTCAGAAACTATAGAAGCTAGAATGCTCAAACTTTGTGAAAAGGTCAGAAGTGATGGTCTCTCAAAAGTTAAGGCCTTGACAAAAATTTAAAAAATGTTTAAGGGGGGTCCCCCCTAATAACGAATTGGCCCTTAAAAATTTTTTTTCATCAAAGGTAGTCGAGTGGGGTATCAAATGAAAGGTCTTGATTAAAACTTTTAAAATCTGAAATAAAAAAGTAATTTGATGTATAAGGGGGTCCAGGGGAAGGCAAAATGTACCCAAAATTTGTGTCCCCCCCCTCGCGATTGGACACCTTTCAGTCGAAAAATCTGAAAATTATCACAAATGTGAGCCTTTATGAGTACAAGGGCAACAAATACCTTAGAAATCGAAATTCGCTCAACTTTGCTAATAATAGTATGATTTGTAGATTTTACATTTTTGCCCATAAAATCTAAACGGTATCTTTAAACTTCTTGATATATATGTTCACAAAATTTAATTGAGATCGAATCATAATCAAGTGAGTTATAGCCATTTCAATTATATGGAATTATAACAACGATAACACGTGTTTATGGTTCATATCGGGTTTTCCAATAAGAGGTGTTATTTTGGTATTAAAAGAAAAATGCCATTTTTTAAAATAAATGATCGGATGTTCAGTTCATTATAAAGAAGAAGATATGCCGTTAATAGCAATAACTAACATTGGGCAAATAACCACTACGACACGCTTACAGGACCATATCCTCTTCATGAAATTTTCCATAACCAAATCGCAAAGTTGCTGCCCCATGTCCTCGATAGCCTCACGAATTTCATCTTTGAGATCTTGAATCGACGCTGGGCTATTGGCGTAGGATTTCTCTATCACGTCGCTCCAAAGGAAGAAGTCGCAAGGTGTTAAATCAGAAGATCTATTCAAAATAACACCTCTTATTGGAAAACCCTATATATATATATTTAAAATTGACTAAGGTACTTTTATTTTCTTTCTATTTCCATGAAAATTTAAGGAATAGTGTTTAACTTGAACATGTTCAATCGGCCGAGCATTCAGAAAAATCATTTAAGCTAGATTAAAATGGCAGCTGCACTGTGCTTATGAAAGAAACTGTGCATCTTTTGTATAAATTTGAACGACTTCATATCTAAGTATTGGATGAATAATTCAAGTTATCGATTCACGCCATTAGAAAACTTGCTTCTAACCCTAGGATGTTTACAAAGACCTTCTGGATGGAGCACTCTCCTGCTTACTCAACTTGTTTTCATTTAAATATTGCTATATTTATTCTTTGCGTTCCATTTTGTTATTGGATCATTTGGTCTGTTAATGGAATAAATAAATAAATATATAAAATGCTTTGCCTGTTAGTTATCAAAACAATAAAAAGGCCCTTATGACTACTTATATATTCGCTGATTGGTTGTAAAAAGCGAACGTTAATATGAAGGCCCAAAAGAGAAAAATTGTTTTGTTTGTCGACAATTGCACAGCACATTATAATATGCCCGAATTGCAGTGCGCTAAAATACTGTACTTATTTTCCGATTCTACAAGTAAATTACAACCTGCCAATTTTTTAAAGTTTACTACAGAAAAGAAATCGTTGTTTTTATTGTAAATATATAAAAGAGAATAAAAAGTTACGAAAGCAGCATCCTCCAAGCTATGGGATTCGCAGAAAAACAAAAGGTTACCTGCAAGCAAATCCACCATTAGTAATTGCTTCAAAAAAACCGACTTCAAGACGACAGAAGTGCCTGAAGCTGAGGGCTTACAAGAGGAGATAGAGAATTGTGAAGTATTCGCAGAATGGAACCAGATTGTTACCACTTCTTGCAGCAACAGAAATAGCCAGCAGATGAATTTTGAGGATTTTGTTTGTATGGACGATGATGTACTAGATTCAGAAGAGACATTGTTTCTACGTGCTCTTTTTCTTCTTTGGAAATAGATAAAGAAGCAGAGGGTTCTGAAGACACTTTAGAAAGAGTATCAAAGCGTGAGGCAGAAGAACCATTAGAAATCTTACATAAATATTTTGAGATGTCAAATATTTATATTCCTGGCATATTTGATCAAATTTATACTATAGAGGAACACCTCAAAGCAACTAGCAGTCAAATACAAACCAATATCACTGATTTCTTTAAGCCATAAATTTAGTATTGTTTTGAACCTCTCTTAGCGGGAACCTCTATACGGTTCATGTGGCCAGCCTTCATACGATTCATGTGGCCAGCCTTTTGCGGCCTCCGCAGTCTTACAATCGTTGAGTCCTCCGGCTAGTCAAAAATTTCATACAGCTGGCTGTGTCGAACTCGCCATTTTGTCCTCGTCTAGCTTTGCTCCAATTATGCGCTTCATGACCCGTCTTTCGAAGGTCTTCAATATGTTTTCGGATGTTTGGATTATGATCCATGTTACACACCCATAACATAGCACAGATCTTATCACAGATTTGTATACTTCGAGCTTTATTTTCCTGTGTATGCAGCAGGTCTTCAAGATCGTCAGAACTAAATAAAATATTTGTTTAATATTGGCATATAACGATCTGACTTCATAAAGGGTTATGTTTTCGTTTATCTGTGAAATCTTGGTGTTGATGGTCAGTCGTTTCTTTCTTCGGCACATTTTTTTTTCTTGTGGTCAGAAAGTGTTATATCGTTCTTCTTTGGTCCGTGATTTTCGCTGAATGTATTCTTTCTAAGTCTGGTTCTTTGCGCAACCGCTTTCTTGCATTCTTGCCGTACCAGTCATTCTTACTTTTTTTTGGTCGATGCCTCAAGACTTCTTCGACCGCTTCTGTTACCGCATCCTTACTGTATCCCACATGGTTTTAATGTGATCACTACTTTCTTCTGCCTGCGGGGATATGTTCCTGAGCCATCATCTACCTTGTATATCTGGTACCTTTGGGTAAATTATCTTCCTTGTTTACAGTTCTTCGAAATGCGGTATCGGAACTTGACACTTATGTTATAAGGTAGTACTTAGAATCACAGGCAGCGCTACGAAACGAGCCCGTGTCGAGGCACGTATGAGAACATGGTCGGTCTGGTTGGATGTGCGACCGTCTAGGGATGCCCACGTTTTTAATTTTAATGTCGTCCGAGGGCGATGTATCGACAGTGCGTACCAGGATGTTGTAAGATGCGTCCTTTATTGCCTCCTTCTTATCTTCTGTGGGCGCGTGACAGTTAACCAGCCAGACATTAAAGAATTTGGTCTTGGTATGAATCGTACGTATCCTTTCGTTAAGGGGCTTGAAGCCGGTGATAATTTGTTTAAATGTGCTGTCCACAATGAAAGCCACTCCGAAATCACGGCTTCCTTGCGACATTCCGCTTTTACCCATGATGTGCGTTCACATTTCAAATGCATCTTCACAATGTCATTCATGCACTGCAAAGATATTGCTTTTATATTTCTTTGATTTATTCAGAAGTTGTCGCAGTGCACCTGGTCTGTTCAATGATCTGAAATTCCAAGTTCCAAAAGAATAGTCCTTTATTCGTTGCGATACTTGTTGCCGTTTGTCCAATCTGATCTGAGGCTGTTCCTGGTTCCATGACAAGTAATGAGCATCACCGGCGATCCAACTTTCAATGTTAATATGTGTGGTGACATACCTGGTGGCTCCATCGAATTTAAGAATTCGGTTGAATAGTTGACTGCTTGTTTTTCATCAATCACTGTATCAATTGATTTGTATTTGACTGGTTCGCCAGGCAGTTTCAACTGAATTTGTTCGGTCAATCTATTCACATCATCAATCTTTGGCGCTAATGTTGCACGTTCGCACAGCCAATCTGGATTTTTGTAGTTGCTGGTTAAATTTGATAAAACCTTGTCCACAACGACTTGAATATTTGCCTGCATTTGACAAAAATGGTGGGAAACGAAATTTCATTTGTTGTCATCAATTGGAATTTTGCCGTTTCCGATGTCCAAAAGTTGTTTGGAACATTTTTGGACAGACGCATCTGACATCAAATGCATACGCATTTTCGTTGGGAATGTAATTTTTTCGACTCGGTTCCATGAATATAAAGCTTTCAAGCAAGCATTCAGCTCATCTGCGGGCGTTGATCGAAGTATAATGGGCAAGGTTTGGCAAAAATTACCTGCAAGATGAATCAGAGCGCCTCCCATCAGTTGGTTTTTTCCTCGCAAATCGCATAGACTCCGGTCAAGCGCCACAAGCGATTTTGGATGGGCCACGGTGCATTCGTCCCAAAGTTTTAAGGACTGTGGCCATTCCGGAATTTTTGCTGATGTTGCAGGTTGGTGTTACGGTCTATTTTAAATTCAACGGAAGCTTGAGTGCTAAATGCGCTGTACATCCGCCATCGAGCAGCGTTGATACAATTCCCGATGATGCCAATGCGAGTGCAATTCCATTCTGCATTCGACCCGAAGTCAATATCAAATTGATGAGAAATGTGTGCCTGCCATCTAGGAAAAAAATCCCGCCATTTTCGTTGGCTAAACGTTGCATAACTTTATCGTGGGCATTTTTTGATCAGCAACTAAAGCTCTTGTTTGCGTTGCAACAAAATGTTGCTGGTTTACATCAAATTGCTGTTCCCGGACCAGGTCTTTCTTCGTGATGGCGTCCAATGAGTCTAATTAGCTTTTGCTTGAAAAGTCGAGCGAGAAAATCATATCTGTGCGATGAGTTTTGGCCGGTGGAAAGCTGCCTCAGATAGAAGTCAGTCTCACCAGGCCTTCGATTAAGCCACGATCCCAGATCCGGGATGAGGCTCGAGTTTTCAAGCAAAAACTCGAGCGAGAAAATCATATCTTTGCGATGAGTTTTGGCCGGTGGAAAGCAGATTTGTAATTTCACTTCACGTTGTATTGTATGTGAACAGGTGGGGGCGTCCATACTTTCGGACATACGTCATGGCATCTTGTGTGTATTAGTGTATGTGTCGCGGATTGCCTGTATACGTTGCTGGCAAGATTACCTTGTATTGATCGAACAGTTTCCCACACAAACTACTCGATAAATCTGCTAATGCACCCGCAAATGCATCAGGCGACGCATATGTATAGGCACCCACAAAAGCGTATGCAAACAGTCGTCATAATCACAATCACTTTCACATTCGCATTCACAGCAGATGCCGCTTAATCAGCAATCAAAGAGTGCGGCTCTACGGATGAGTGATCAATCTTCAGCATTCTATAGCTCACATAACATCACCGCACCAACAGCAAGTTCCTGTTTCTCAGACCCTATCCCATTCACAACATGCAATGAGCCAACAACAACAGCCACCGATGCTCCCGCCGCATATGCAAAAGCATCCCCGCCAACAGCATCTTCACATGCATGTTAAGTTCGTGGTGCAATATTTTTTTTTCAAGCTTATTCTCATCCTATTTTTTCGAAGTATGCATCAAGATTGAAAGATATGTTTTTTTTTGTGGTAGGGAGGTGAATGCCCATTTACGGACACAGTGTGGGACTCCCATGTTCGCAAAAAGGCGGCCGGACTACCCACTAAACACCTCCCCTGTCAATCTGAGAACCTAGCCTGGAACCGTTTGACACATTACTTCGGACCAGGTCTCGTTTTGTTACGCCGTGGGGCGCCTTCAAGCTGGGGGATCGCTCTTCTAGCGGGAGGGGAGAGGGGAAAAGGAAGTACCAACTAAGCGATCCCCCAGCCCCAACGTCCTCGGCTGCTGTGAGTCCCTTTTATCTTTTAGGACTACCCGAACATAATGTGCCACCTGGTTCCATTTGTCAACCGATTCGAGCATCACCGCGACTATATTATCCGAGGTGAGCTCTCCCGTCTCCTTGTAGAGGGCTCTTCGCAGCCTGTGCCATTTTATGCACGCAAAAAATGTGTGGCAGGCATTGTCTTCCTTTCCTGTGCAAAACCAATAATCGGGGGATCGTGACTTACCAATCTTGTGCAGTTAAGGCTGAAAATACCCATGCCCGCTCAAAAGCTGCCTCAGATAGAAGTCAGTCTCACCAGGCCTTCGATTAAGCCACGATCCCAGATCCGGGATGAGGCGCGCAGTCCACCTTCCCTTCGTGCAATTAACCCAAGACTGCTGCCAATCGTTGAGTGAGCGCTGTCTCTCCTCGCTGACAACCATCTCCCTCGCATCCTCATTTCGACGTAGGCTAATAGCGTGGCGCTCTCTAGCAAGGAGTGCAACAGGTATTACGCCTGCAATAACTCTCACCGCCGAATCAGAGACTGTCGGATACGAAGATGCAATCCTCAGTGCTTCTCTGCTCTGCACCTCTGCCAAGCGTTTTCGGTATACCTCCCTACTGAGAGCGTCGCCCCATATTTCTGCTCCGTACAGTAGCACCGAGCCTACAAAGCTCATCAAGAGGCGTCTTCTTGATGGGCTGGGCCCTCCTACGGTGGTCATAAGTCGACTCAGAGCCGATACTCCCGAAGCAGCCTTCTCAATCGTTACCCTGATTTGCTCAGAGAAACTCAGCTTCGAGTCGATCAGTAGCCCCATTTACCGCTGGCTTCAATTCGATAAGTATGTCTATAATACTGATCATCCTTACTCTAGAGATTCTCTTTTTTTTGTCAAGATGCCCACTTCATTTTTTTTAAGTGTTTACCTGAACCCGCGTGCAGTCATCACGCGGCGCATTAGCATACCTAGCCTAAGTTGCGCTTGTTCAACGGTGCGTCCAGCGACTAGAGCCGCAACATCATCCGCATAGCCGTTCAAGCGCGACTCATCTGGCATCTCCAGTCTCAGTAGCCCGCCGTAAGACACGTTCCACAGTTCCGGACCAAGGATAGATCCCTGGGCAACACCCGATGTAACTTTCATTCTTCGTTGGCCCTGAGTGTAGTGATCTCCATAGTAATAGGGATACCGGTTAATTCGTGCGGTTTTCTAACAGATGGCGGAAATTGATTTTTATTCCAGTGATTCACCTTTCCAAATATGTGCTGAAAAGCTACTGTCATATAGTTTCAGAATCAGTATGTGTCATTTAGCTGTAGCGTAATCAACAATGCTTTTTTTTACGCTGGAAATGTCGAATTTTGTGCCGAATAAAGTGTTTTTGCGGGGAGTACTTCTTCATTGAAGAAAAAGGGCTGCCGAAAGTCATCGTATTTTGGTGGAAGTGTATGGTGTGCATGCTCAGATATGTGCGTATGTGCCAAAAGTGGTTTGCACGGTTTAAAAGTGGCAATTTTGACTTGGAGGACGATGAACGGCCCGGACAGCCAAAAAAAGTTTGAAGATCACGAATTGGAGACATTGCTCAACCAAGATCCATCCCAAACTTGCAAAATCACTTGGCGTCGTTCAACAAACCATTTCAGATCGTCTAAAAGCAATTTTTTCACAATAAAGCTTCAATTTTCGAAAAAAAAACCGCACGAATTAACTGGTACCCCTATTAGATATATTTATTATGAATTCAAACAATTATGTAAATTTAGCAAATATTTGAATATGGCCGATTCTAGTACATTTTTCGTTCTAGTGCATTTAAAATCTGGCAATGCCTTTTTTATAAGCAATGTAATATTAATTATAGTTTTTACGCAATTAGGTTATATTAATTTCCATATGCACAGTTAGGTTATAATAGTGTTTAAGTGGAAGCGATTTCAATAAAAGTCTCTTTTATTCTCGATGCGTTGGTTGTTTTACTGCGTGGGAGTATCCCTTTGCTAAGGGCGTGCAAACGCTCGCATGGGACTATCTTATTAAGGTATCTCGTCCATCTTTTCCGCATCATGTCTACAAGGTTTCCGTAGGGCACCAAGCTTCCGCATAACTAGCTTGTAGCCAAGGCCCCACCGATCCTTGTTCACATCGTCCACTAGATTTTGCCAGCAGCGACCCTTGCTGTTGTTGATCAATTTGCTAAGGCATTTCCTGGCCGACTTATATGCTGCTACCCGGTTGTTTGCCTCGTCACGGTTCCGTGCCCATTGAGCCTCACGCTGAAGCTTGTGACACTCCTTTCGTTTTTCAGCGATTTCAGTTGACCACCAGTACACTGCGGGCTTGCCCTGCCGGGGTTTTCGATGGGGCATAGAAGCGTTGCAAGCAGATGATGCTCATAGTTGAGTTCACTACGTCTTGAGTTGCCGTTCTTCCGTCCCCTGCGAATCTTCCTGAAACGGGGCACCTGCTGTGAGCACCTCGATGAACATCTCGACGTCCATCCTTCCGATGTTCCATCCAATTGTAGAAGGCCGAGAGCACGGATGTCGGGAGACAAATCGCTGATCTCAAGCAGAATGCACTGATGATCACTGATTGAGTAGTCCTCTAAAACTCTCCAATTGTGTATCCTCCGTACTAAGGACTCCAAGGCAAATGTCACGTCCGGTATGGTTCCTTCACAGCCAATATGGCGGAAAGTCGGCGTATTTCCGGTGTTTAGTACGACGAGCGCCATCCTGGCCGCCATTTCTAGGATTTGTTTTCCCCGCGGATCTGTTTGACGCATGCTCCATTCGATTCCTTTAGCGTTGAAGTCTCCAACGAGCACGTTCCCGTCTGCGCTCGAGACAGCGCCCTCCAAAATATTAAGCGTTCGGCGTTCGGTACACACTAAAGAAGGTGGTCCCTGAGCACCGAACCCACACAAAACCATCCCCTCCGTCCACAGTTCGCCGCCTGAAAATCACTTTTTCGAACCCAGATGGCGGCAGTACCAGTTTTATCAGGATACCATGATGCCGAACTTTTATCATAGCGTTGCTCAATCAGCAGCATAAAATCGGCTTTCATGTCCCTCGCAAACTGCTCAAGCAGATTTCGGGCGGTTGAACTGCGGTGTAGGTTTAGCTGCAGGATGTGGGTCTTCGAAGTTTTAATTTTGCCTTGGCTAAGGCTTCCTGGAAAACCCGGCATTTTCCTGAACCCAAGACGTGTCCAAAATCAGGTCTTGGATCAGCATCCTTGCAAAGAATACCGTGTGCCTCCTTCGTACACTCTTTTCTTTTATGTCCCATTTCACCGCATTTGTAACATAGGGAACTCCTATTGGGTTCTTTGCATACTTGTGCGATGTGGGCACGGCCAAGGCGTTTGAAACATTGAAGAGGCGCTGCTCTTCGCCGTATCCTACAGACAACCCACCTTATTCTTACTTTGCCCTTAGTCAGAAATTGTTCGGCGTCCTTTTCGGTCGTCAATTATGGCCATGCGTTGCCCCTATGCTTTTCTGGTATCAGCCTCGCTTTGCTCCTGCCCACTCTAGAGAACTCCCTTTTGGCGAACTTTTCTACCTCGGCCAGATCCGTGACGCAGTCAATGTCTCTTATTTTGATCGTTGCCATCGGCTCGAGCGAGTCTATAGTTGCGCTTTTGCCGAGGACTTTCTTTACTGCGTTGCAGAATGCTTCCCTATTGTCGGCCTCTGCTCCGAATTCGACCAGTATGTAGCCCGACTGCGTTGGTTGTACTGCTTTAATGGCAGTGTTGGTGTCTTCTGGCCTTACGTTTCCCCTGGTATCCCGCAGCACCTCCGCGTAAGATCGACCATCTTGGGGTTTTACGAGTAGTGCAGAGCCTTTTTCTTGATGAGCGTCCGTGCGAACTTTTTCTGGGACTTTTTGAACGAGTTTCTTTGCGGCTTTCTTTCTTCGCTGAATCTGCAAATAATTCCATTATCTAATGCAGCCGATCAATAAATTCTGATTATTTATTTCATTGTTTTTAAGCTAACGGTGCTAGCATTCTTAGTAACACTTGAGTCGGCCATTCCTCGTTTTTGTTTGAGACAATACAGTGCTTATTGGGAAATCTTCCCCATATTAGTGCAAGCCAAGCAGTGCCAATTGGACAGCGAATTCAACAAAAAATTTTCATGTTTTCATTGTTTAGGTTTTAATCTGGCATTTCTCATTTGAATTTCTTAGACTTTATGCAATTATTTTCGATCGAACGATATCACGAGCGAAAAGACCAAATTTTATTACGGACATTGAATTCTTCAGTTAACCTCGATATACTCATAGGTTTTCGCTGCTGAAAGCGAATGGCTCGTTTATGTGAACCTGCTACAGAAATCATCAATGTGTTTGAAGCTTCGTTGGTATATAAATATTTTATTTTTGCATGGTGTTCTAAAGTATTTTTTGATTAACCCTTAGTTCGTTTGCAAAATTTTTGATTGAAATTAACATTTAACATTTAAATTGTGTTTCCCAACAGGTAATATAAGGCGACTGACAGCATTGAACACAAGATTCAATCGCAGTTCAAATTGACTAAATTAATAAATAGCAAAATAGTAGATTTGAATTAGAAATGCTTTCATGATTTAAATAAAACTATATTTAACTAACTATACTATATTCATTCGTGTTTCAGGTTCAATTGAAGAGCTTTCTTGGCTTGATATATTGAAAAATTCAAAAGTACTAACTGATTTTTTGCCAACGATTCAAGAAAAAGCTTCGCATTACTGGCCCCAAAATCGAAAGTTTTCATTATCAGAATCACTTGAAAACAATTTACCTTTCATACCAGATGAAGAGCAATTGCCAACGAAACGGATCGGGCAAATTTTCAAAGCGAGAAAAGGGTTTGATTCGTTTGCAAATGAACCACAATACGCATTGGATGACAATGATCTATTGGCTGAAGAGACGGCGTATCTGCCAGAGAAAGTTATATGTGAAATAGGTGTAGACACTATCTGTAGGCCAAATGAAGAATGTGTTCGAATATTGGCAAAATCTCGAGGTGGAATATGTCAGTGTCGAAGGAATTATCGTCGGAACGATCTTGGTAATTGTGTTCTTATCAACTCCATGTTTAGTGACACGGGACTGGTAGAAAAACTTGTTGAAAATGATGGAGATGTAAGCGGTGAACCAAATGCAGATTTAGACGGCAAGAAAGAGGAGACGGGCAAAAAGCAACTCGAACAACTGACTGTGTCAGTTAAAAACAAAACTGTACGCTTTCCAGAAAAGGAAGTCACTTTAGCTGCATACACTGTTCCTGATGAGCAAACTAGTGGAAATGTTTATAAATATCAGTGGATTCTAATATCACAGCCTCCAGGGGCCGTTAACGGAACAATATCTGATCAAACAAAAGATAAAATTAAATTGTCAAATCTCTCTGAGGGTTTATATGTTTTTAAAGTCAGCGTTACTGGCAATGGATCTTATGGTGAAACGATGGCAAATGTTACAGTCACTCCGGAGCGCCGAATAAATAAACCCCCTGTTGCCTTCATCACACCTAAGGAGCAAACTGTTAAATTGCCGAGCAGTCAGGCAATATTAGATGGCAGTACTAGTACAGATGATGACAAAATAGTAAACTGGCATTGGGAGCTATTGCAAGGACCCATTGGATATCAGAAAAAATTGCCGGAAACTGAAACATTGCAGTTAAGCGATTTGGAACCAGGCAACTATCAATTCAAACTAACCGTCACAGACTCGGATAATGTTCAGGACTCAACAACGGCGAACATAACTGTATTGAAAGAAAAAGATTATCCGCCACAAGCTAATGCAGGTGGGCTTAAAACTTGTCATTTATTTTGCGTATAAATCATGTATGTAATCGTTTAGGAGCCGATGTTATTCTCTACTTACCTCATAACAATGTCACTCTGAATGGATCTCTAAGTACTGATGACCGTGGCATTGTTTCTTGGGAATGGACAAAAGATGCAAATGATCAAGGCAAGGCTGTTGATATGCAAAATACACGCACACCATATTTAGAACTCTCAAATCTGGAAGAAGGAATTTACACATTCGAACTAAAAGTTACTGACGCAAGCAACCAATCCAATACAGCGAAAGTTCATGTTTTTGTTAAACCCCCGACAAATTTGCCTCCAGTGGCTAACGCTGGGGTCAATATGGTAAGGTGGAAAGATAATAATTCTTCCTAAACATTTGATTTATTCTTAAAGATATTCCGCTTTTAGTGGAACTTTTGTACTATTTAAAAAATTAACAGAATTTAAATCCCTTCATTTCCATCAAAAATTTATTTAAGCTTGTATACAATATTGATTCGTCCACTACTTGAGGACTTCTGTAATAATTTTGCTTTGTATTCTTTGTTGGCGTGATGACCGGCGCTAGGGGGACGAGAAAGATGTCTAAGGACGAGATATTTTTATAATTCAATTATACCTATGCAAGCGGTCTTGCGTTCGCAGATATCTTAGCGAGGACATAATATTGTCCACTACGCTATGTTAAAATAAATAAATAAATTATCCTAACTTGCTACGAAACACAGCAAAAGAAATGAACTCGTTGAATGCTTAATCAAGAGTTGTCCTTATTCTATATTTTCTTTTCTTTATATACCTTAGAACTAAAGTTGGAATTTGCTTATTAACTAAGATCACTTTCCCATTCTTTTGAATGATTACTCAATGTAATTATTAAGTGTGCCCTAATTAAAATAAAACCATAGCGTTGGTCTCACAATTTAGTCATCATTTGGAATTACAAATGCCCCATATTCAATCGTTCATAAATTAATACTGCGAATGCAATTTTACATGTCTTTTATATGGTGCATATGCAAATGCATTTAAATGCATGGAAAGTAATGTAATGTTTATCTTAATACTAAAGATGAGGTGCAATATAAGTTTATGCGAATAAATTTAATAATAAGATTATTTTCTTTTTTTTAGATTATTATGAATGTGTACTACATCTCCAATTTTTTTTTGATGAGTCTTATATATGTATTAGCTTAAATGCTATATATATTAAGACGAATCATAATATTTACTTTATTTATTGACTTTGTATTTACTAAAAGTTGAAAAATTATTCTAATTCGTATAATTTTATATTATTTTTGTGTACAAATTTATGAATTTCGTCTATATCTATTAAACCATTACTATCTTTTACGTCTAGTACATTGTAAGGGCCTTTATAGGGTTTTTGGTGTTTTTTTTTCGATTTTCATTTTTCAATAGAATCATATCTCCAATTTTCATGTTCAAAGAATTTATGTACTTTTCTTCATTTATTCGTTTTAATTTGACATTTTCAATCAATTCCCGTGCTTTCAGTAGAGACGTTCTCAATCTAACTTTTAGTTCATTTGCATAACCTTCCAAATTATAAATTTTGTTTTTATCTTCAACTATTTCATTAGAAAAGCATGGAAGTTTTCCGAATATTAATTCATAGGGTGTATAATATGTATCTATGTGTGGAGTAGTATTGTATGCAAAGGTAGAATATGGTACTCATTTATCCCATTCGTAATCATCAACGAAAGAATACATGTATTCATTAAGCACTCGATGATTACGTTCGACTGCGCCTAGAGTCTGGTGATGGTACGGAGTGGAAAAATCTGCTCTATTTTCATCAATTTGCATATTTCTGACATTAGCTTATTTTTAAATTCAGTCCCTAAATCTGTCTTTAATCTATTAAAATGTCCAAACTTTAAAATAAATTTCTTAACTATAGCTAATGCTACTGTATGTGCTTCCTTATTTTCTATGGGGAATGCAACCACGAATTTTGTCAATTCGCATTGCAAAGTTAATATGTATCTGTAACCGTTTGAGATGCGAAGTGGACCTACCGTATCTTCTTTCAATTGATTGAAAACTTGTATTTGGTGTGTCAGTTTTTACCATTTTTTCGGTATTTTTTTGCAATTGTTGACAGACCATTTTACCATTTCACTCATACCTTTCCAACAAAATCGTTGTTTTAATTTCAATAAAGTTTTTCGAACACCGAAATGTCCACCATGTGGTGTATTGTGATAGTCTTCAATTAACCTCATTTGATCATCTTTATTAGTTATTATCAGTTTCTATTTTTGTGTTGGTGCATTCGTTGTTGACTTTGTTTTTATTTTTCGTATTGTTTGCCATGCCTCTAGTTATTACTATAACTTTCTTTTCACTTTTTCATCAGAGTCCGGAGGTATCATTGATTTGAGTATATTGATTCTAGACAAAGCATCTGCATTGGTGTTCATGCCTCCTTTCTTGTAGACGATCGTAAAGTCCTAGTCGGCCAAATCTACTCGTATTCTGGTTAACTTTGATGAAGGGTTTTTAATGACTGAATAAAGAAACAAGTGGTCTGTGGTCAGTAACTACTATGAATTTTCTACCATAAAGATAAGGTCTGAAAATGTTTCTAGCCCAATAGATTGCTAAAAGTCCTTTTTTGATTGTTGGTTTGTTGATTTCATGTTTTGCTGATGATTTACTGGCATAATAAATCGGTGGATCGGAACCAGTTTCACCTTGAGATAGGACTGCGCCTAACGCATAGTTAGATGCGTCAGAAGTTAAAATAAATGGTTTTCAAAATTTGGATATTACAAAATCGGAGGTTTTAATTAGTTTTGCTTTTAATATCTCATAGGCTTTCTGACACTCTTCTGTCCATACGAACGTAACATTCTTCTTTAATAAGGAATTGAGGCATTTTATTTATTTATTATTCACTGTTTTACAGATCCGTGAATCCAATTACAAAATAGATAATGAAATATAATATAATATAATACATGCGAATAAACAAAGTTATAATAAGAAAAAAAAACAAGAATATAAAATGCTAATAAACTATTGGAAACTAAGCAGAATATTATGCAATATGCTTTTAAAAGCGTTTAAATAATGTGACAGAGGACCCAGCTGGAGCTTATTGTAACGAGACGTGATACGCGGACTAAAAATGAATAAAAATAAATATCGGAACGAGCAAAGGGCACAAAGAATATGTCAGTTGAACGCGTTCTTGAGGTGGGACGTATATACAGCCTTTCCCGAAGGTTGGATGAAAGAATACCATGATATAATTTAAATAAGCAGCACAGGTCTAAGAATTCTCTCCTATTTTTGAGTGATAGAATGTTTAGGATCTGTAAGCGCTCATCGTAGGAGCTGTAAGTGAGGTTATATGTGTAGAATAGAGATCGTGTGAATTTACGCTGTACAGTTTCAACAGCATCCGATAGATTGGTATAGTGAGGAGACCATACTTGGGAGGCATACTCAAGGATTGACCGGGCTAGAAGTACGAATAGATGGACGCTGGTTGAAATGCTAAAAGACTTGCAAGAGGATCGCAAAATAAAACCAGCGACACGTGAAGCTCTAGTGGTTATGCATGAAATATGGATGTTAAATTTCAAACCTGGGTCGAATACTACTCCCAAATCTTTAAATTTGTCCACAAGTGCGAGCGACAATCCATCAATCTGGTATTCATATAAAACTGGATGAATTTTGTTGGTGAATCTCATGTGACAACATTTAGAAATGTTAAGAGGAACTAAATTACCTTGACACCAATTTTGGAGATTGTCAAGATCATTTTAGAGGTATGAGCAGTCTTTGCTAGAGTTAATGGGGCGATAAATTTTTAAATCATCAGCGTAAAGAACACAATTATAGGACAGGCATTGGGGAAGATCATTAATGAAAATGTTGAATAGCAAAGGGCCTAAAATTGATCCTTGAGGAACACCAGATTTTGGGCTAAATGAGTCCGACAAAAAAAAAATATTCCATGTAACGGTGCAGGAGCGATGGGATAATTAGGATAAGATCCAAGAGAGGATCGAGTCGGAAACGCGGAACGATCGGAGCTTGTTAGCCAAAAGGCCATGATCAACACTGTCAAAGGCTTTAGCAAAATCGGTGTATATGACATCGCCTTGTTGACTCTTGTCGAGAGCAAGAGAGATGGTATTCGTAAGTTCTAACAAATTAGTTACTGTCGAACGACCTTTAATGAAGCCATGTTGTTCATTTGCAAACAGGATACTGATGTCATCGTACATTCTGTTAAGCACAACTCTCTCAAGGAGCTTGCCAAAACAAGACAGCAAAGAAATCGGACGGTAGTTAGAGATTTCACTTCGATCTCCGGACTTATGGATCGGAAAGATGTTAGCATGCTTCCAGACGTCAGGAAAGCAGGAAAAAGAAAGGCTAATATTGAAAATAATTGATAGTGGGGTAGATAATGAAGAAGATAATGACTTAACGAACAGATTTGGTATTCCATCAGGACCCGGCTCATCATTAATGTCAAAGGTAAGCAGTACATTTTCAATTTCCGATGGAGAGGTCACGATAGAATGCATAATGGGGGAAGGAGAAGGACACGATGAGTATATAGTGGGGTTCGAGACCTTAAATGTGAACAAAAAAAATTGAGCGAAAAGGTCATAGATAGCTTGCCCATCAGAAGCTTGGCAATTACGCCATGAGAAGATATTAGGAATATGGGATGTTGTTTTCAGAGAATGTATGTATGTCCAAAAGGGCTTAGGACTATTAGATTGCAGTGATGTTTCAATCATATAATAATAAGATCGCATTGCGTTCTTAACCGCTTTTTTGGCTTCTTTACGAAGCAGTCGGTAGTTGGTGGGGTTAGTGTTAGAGTTGGAATAATGGTTTTTTGCGCACCTGGTCCTTCAAATAGAGAGTGTCTGAGACTTCAGCGGAAAACCAGCTGGGGCTTTTTTTCCGAGGGGATCGGCAGATAGGTACATTTTGCCGTCTTTGCAAAATTTGTAATGAGTCAGTCGCCTGTAATAATTACAAAATTCCACAAACCTTCGAACCTTATCTGAATTTTTTAGGCCGGAGTAGTTCTTGATTGCTTCGTACTTTGACGAGTCTGTTTTTAAAAGTCCCAAGTACACTACTTCTGGTCTCAAAAATTGGCACTTTTCTGGATTCAGTTTCAAATTATACTTCCGGAACCTACTCAATGCTTTGCAAAGATTGTCGTTGTGATGTTTGATGCTACATCCGAAAACTATGATATCGTCCACATATATGAAAACCTCATGACTTAAATCACTGAGTGCTATGGTTAACATCCGTTGAAAACTATTGGATGATATTTTCAAACCAAATGGTAACCTCTTAAATTGGTAATGACCATCGCTTGTTGACGCTTTTTCAAGTTCTATTTGGTGGAAAGAACTAGTCATGTCTAGTATGAAAAAATATTTTGCCCTTCCTAGCTTGTCCAAAGCGTCCTCAAGTCTGGTCAAAGGAAACTTATCGTTAACTATTTTATTGATAAGTTTACGGGTTTTTTCGTATACATTGGTAAAACGACTTCATTATCTTTACTATTAAACGAGATGGTGTATGTTTCATAGTCAATCTTGCACATATACTCTGTAAGTATGTCTCTTCCTATGATACCATCTGTGGTTATTGGAAAATTTTTGCTTACGACACGAAAAGAATTAGTCACTTCGCTTTCCCCAATTTGTAAAGTTAAAGCTAATGTGCCCAGTGAAAGCGTAACCTCTTTGGTTATTCCTGCTAACTTAATCGTATCATTAGTTCTTAACTCGTAACCTATGTTGTTATGTACACCACATTTGCATATAGATGTTTGCACCTGTATCTACTAGGAATCTCAAGCTTTTACGTGCATTATGGTAATAAACTTCAATAAAGTTTGTACAGGTGTCAGTTATTCTATAAATTCTATGCTTTACACCAGGAGGTTGTTCTCCACTTCCTCGCCGGTCAGTTGCAAGTTTCCCTGATCCGACATCACGTTAATGTGTTTTCTATTGTTCTGGTTTTGATTGTACCTGTTATAATATCTTCTATTGGCTGAATCATTATTGTATCTTCTATAATTACTATAATTGGAATCTCCATTATAACCTTCATTATTTGATCTATCACCAACATTATCCTTGTTATTGTAATTGTTTCTATAATACTTTTTGTTACCCCTATCATAATTGTTCCTAACATACTGTTGTCATTGTTTCCATTGTTCGTTTCGTTGTACCGTTGGTTTTGTAACGTTTATCTTTCTTGTATCTTTTTTTCTGTTATTGCTATCGATATGCATAGCGTTGTTCACTACCTGTGGTGCAGAATTTTCCATTTCCAAGGCCAAAGACACAGCTTCACCAAAATTTTTGGGTCTAAGGAAATGAAAACCCTAGAAATTGATCTAGTCTTCACTAGCCGTGCCAACAAACTTCAAAACCTATTAGCATCCATAAAGGACTCCATACCTAAAATGGAGAAAAGCGGTATCTACAAAGTAACATACGCAGAATGCAACGGATGTTACATTGGGCAAACTAGAAGGTCACTAGGCGTAAGAATCAAGGAACACATAAGGGAAGCGGTAAATAAAACGAAGAAGAAAGAAGCGGCAAATTTCAGATCAAAGGTAGCTGAACACATGGTTTCAACGAATCATAACATCACAGCAGATAATGTGAGCATGCTGTGGTGAAAGGTAGGTATTCAAGATGTCCGTAAAGGACTGCAGCGATGGTCTGCTGCCTCGGCGAAAGAAGATTTTAATATCCGCCGAGAATGACCTTGTCTGGGGACGCGTGAATGCGCTGGCAGGCTAGCGTTGCGGTGTCGTGGGGCGGGTTCATTCTCCCAGAACAAGGACCCACTGCAAAAGAATTTCGCATTCACGAATTCTTGGGTCTCAAAACAGGTCGACCGAAGTCGAAAAATGTAGGTGACTACAAAAGGACTTGTTCAAGGGACAAGTCGAAACAAGCCAAAACAGACGGACTAGGGGAACTTCGTCGTTACCTGACGATTCTCATGGCCCACAAATAAGAGTGGGGCAACCGAATGGTTGTGGTGCCCCCTCGTACCCGCCCAACCGGATCAAGATCCAAGAACGTTGCAGCGGCCACATATTTCCCTTCTGAGTGGAAAACTCATACAAACATACCTTGCATGAGCCTTACCCTCAGAAAAGAAATATAACGGTGACCAATTTATGTCATAGAGTTATGTGATCGAATCACATAAACCTATGCCATAAAAAGGCACCTTGACTAGAGGCCACCCAACCCGCAAGAGTCCCTGAAACTAAAAAAACCTTTGGAGCGCACCCGATGGCTAGCTCATTTTTCTTTGGAAAGGCCTTGCACCGTGCCGGGTCCTGTATCCGGTCAGAAGGGGCCAAAATGAAAAGACCGAAGTTGTACGGTTAACAATTCATTTTATTCATTCTTTCCAGGATAAAATATTTATATTATAATAATCTATATGTACAAATAATTATCACATAAATGATACAGAATAATAATTCTTCAATCGAAGAAAAAGAGATGTATATTACCCCGCAGTGAAATATAAATTTTTGCTTTATATATAATGAAATGAACTCAGTTTTCGTTTCCATTTGCAGCAAATCGAATTAGAGATAGAATATTATTTTTGACTATTAAATACATAATATGGAAACAGTGAGATGGTGGGGTATTGAAATCATCTTGAAACATTATTTCTAAATTACATAAAGATAGGCCTTTGCTTTGGAACGATTATCAGGTAGATAACAAAATCACAAATAAACACCCTATATTCTCAAATATGTACGTGATAAAGATTTAGTGAAAAAAAAATATTGATTTATTAGGTAGAAAACGCTAAGTATGCTTTTTGGCCAAAAAGACAAATATTCCTAAATTTACTACCATTAAATTCCAGGAACGGTTGTTAATAACCAAATTTTCTAGTTTAATGGAAATTTTAACCGGGTTTCGAGCTAGATTCACTAAAACCCGAAGATTTTTTTTTGTTTTTTTTATAAGAAAGACGTTGACAATTAATTTGGCAATAATACCTCATGCGGTGGACAAACCATTGAATAACTTGTCAGTTCGCATCTTTCACCCACGTAGCCTTCCTTGCATTCGCCCGATGGATGCGAATAATTAGCCGACAATACAACTCGTCAAATTCCTTTGAGCATTTCCGATGCAAAACACTGTATTAATGCTGAATGTTTCTCGGACACTGATCGGCGCTTCAAAGAAGTATTCTTGGCATTGAAGATGATGAAAATACAAAAGGACGTCGATACGCCGGAGTAAAGTGATCGGTCTCCCGTTGCTTTAAAAAATGTGCTCGAACAACAATTTATATAATGCCATGTTCATGTCGAACTTCATCATTCGATCGCAGTCGACGTGAAATACGTCCAACATCTTGACGATTTATTTGATCAAGGCCCTTTAGCCTTGGAAGTATGCTGCAGCAGTCATTGATAGATGACTATTCCGTGTATGTACATCAAGTATTCACAAGTGTGTTAGCTATATAACGAGTAACCGTATCATATCGGATATTTATCGGTTATGTGCACGCTACAATTTAGTTAAAAAGATATTTTTTTGTTCTATCAAATGTCTTCCGAGCAAAAATTTTAAACACTTGTATCGTTTAGTTATCAGTATATCTTATTATTTATTAGCTTTCTATTTAACACTTTATTCAACTTATTAGAAATTAATGGAACTTTCAATTCTATGTGATCACTTTTGTCACACACTAAAAGGTCTTACGTGATTACATGTACTTATTTTGGACTTTTCTAATGGAATTGGATCACTAGCACTGATGACATGTAACTTTCACTGGTTACAACCAAACCCCACAATTCATTGCGAATCCAATTGTCCCCCTGTTTCAAAACTTGCAAGGCAAAACTTACACAAAGCGTGCTCACTTCGACAGCGTTCCATAAATACATCCTTATTTTATTTTTTTTCGCCATCCACTGTACCGTTTACAAGTTGAACCACACACACAACATTAATTTCAATGCTGAAAACAATTAAATATGATGCCGTCAAATCAATTTCAGCAATAAATGTTAATTTATCTGCGTCATTTGAACGAAAGGACAACATTTGAAGACAGTCCCATGTGTCACAATCCCAGATTTTAAACTCGGTATTTCTATCTGCTCCGGTCAAAGCGTATTTTCAGTATGCGTCTGTGTAACTTTTGGTTAAATTATTCAAGAAGAAAAACGACGGTTCTTTGGCGGTCTCTGAATCTCCACGAAACTGCACGCACCACGATTTTCACTTTTGGCTGGGATTTCGCGCGAAATATTGCTCACTTAACTAATAAGTTAAAACTTTAACTTTTCGCCTTTCCTTTCAGTCTCCCACCTCGGCAACATCATCATCAACAGCTTCAACCCCTAGATAATGGAAGCCTTCGCCGCAAACCGCTTTGAGAATAATTGACACGCCTTAACTATTCTTCCTTGCCAAACAACTCGTAAGTTATTGCCTGCTTCATGTGAGATTTCTGCGCTTCCGAATTTCGCAGGTGATTTCTTTTTATTTCCAATTTTAAACATGAACACGAGAAAATAACTAATGGGACTCGATCACAATTGGGAACAACGTTCTAGGTTAATTGGAAATTTGACAGATTGGTTTCGCCTCTGCACACGGCCACCTCCTATTCCTTCTCGAAAAACTCCCCGTCCACTCTTCCGTCGTCCTCTTCTCATCCCCCACAGTTTCCCCAACTGTTCTAGTTGCTCATTTATGGGTTGCTATAAATTGAAATTTTGATAGGAGGTAGGAGGATTTCCGAGCAGTTTGCTATTGTGACTGCTCGAAGACAAAAATTAACTGAAGTAAGCAAAAATAAGAAAACTGAAAAAAGATTTCATGACGAATACAATTAAAATGAAACGTTTAAATTTGACATAAAGGAAAATTGAGATAAAATTACGTTTAATAATAAAAAGAAAAAACAATTTTATGAATTACAATTATGAATGGAAGAAATGAAATCTTTTTTTTTTGTCGAAATTTGCAATTAATTTTGATTAAGGGTTAGGAAGGTTTTCGAGCAGTCTGCTTGTGTGACTGCTCGATTACTACAATGCTTAGAATGATCAACAATGCGTGAAACTAGATGTAACCGAGAGCATCGAGATTGTCAAACACAGCAGACAGGACATTTGGAATCGCGACCCTGTTAACGGAAATACCTGGCTTTTTAAGAAAACCAAACAATAAATGTTAACATTGTTTTAAATACCATGTAAATCTTCAGGTCATTTATGAATTTTCAATAAAAATAAATGGTTTGGTTCATAAACGAAAAGTAATTAAGGGTTCATTAAGGAAACTTAATCATAAAACTTGTAGGTTTAAATTAGGGTGAGCTTGTTTGTTTTAGTTTAGTACTGAAGAAGTCCTCAAGTAGTGGACGGAACAATATTGTATACAAGCTTAAATAAATTTTTGGTGGAAATCAAGGGATTTAAATTCTGTTAATTTTTTTAAATCATTTGATTTATTTTTCCAACAATTTCGATTTATCTGTAGACAATCAACCTTCCCCAAACGTGGGCCTCTCTGAATGGCTCTAAGTCAACTGATGATATTCGAGTGACGCACTATTATTGGCGGCAAAAATCTGGACCAAACACTGCGATGATGGTCAATGCGAATAGCTCAGTATGTAATTTCATTTATTTTTGCAAATTTATTTTTTAATGCCTGCTCTGAATCAGGTTGCCAATGCAACATCGCTAACGATTGGTGTGTATGCTTTTGAGTTAACCGTCAGCGATGAAAATAACAATAATGCCTCAGATGTTGTGTGGATTAAAGTTATTCAAGGTTAGCTTCTTTTCTTATTGTAAATATCTTTACATAAAATTAATTCTGTGTTTAGAGAAAAATTCTCCACCTGTTGCGAAAGGAGGAGGAGACAAAAGTTACACGTTGCCAGTTAATACAATTTATCTGAATGGTAGCGAATCATCAGATGACCTTGGCATAGTCAACTATACATGGACTAGAGACGGTACAAGCTTGGCAATCGGAAGTATAATTGGAAATAGTAACTGTGAACCAGTGTTAATGGTATGTTTAACATTTTTCATCGCCATATAACCCGTTTAAAGTTTTGTTTCTGATCTATGCGCTATGACGCGGCGATTGTGAGTTCGAAGTTCGTGCAAATCTTCATTAGGGTTTTTTCTATAGCTGACACAGAAGAGCGATGCAATTTACTACCGTCATAGTGTTTCTTTTTTTTTTTTTTGAAAAAAATCAAATTTAAGTTTCCTCCAATTTCAGAAATGAACAGTTAAGATTCTTTTCCAATTTTCAGTTTACAAACGTTGTTCCTGGCCGATATGTTTTCAAATTGACGGTAACTGATGATCAAGGCCTTACTGGTACCGACACTGTGAGCATTATTGTACACCCTGATCCTCTCGTACTAAACCTAGTCGAGCTTACACTTTCAATGGGGATCTCAGTTCTAACACAATCCGAGCTGGACTCGTTAGTGCAAAAACTTGTTCTACTATTGGGAAATGTGAAAGTAAATGTTCGAGATCTTCGAACCGAACCCAAAACCGGTGATGCCATCATCGTTTTTTATGCAGAACGTGTCGTATGTTTTACTTTAAACCCCATTTTAAATGCAACAGGCATGCAAATTACTTTATTATTTCAGGGTCCTGATGGAAAAATTTTCCCGGTATCTGGATTGGAAGTTGAAAGAGTTTTAAAAGATAAATTTTGGCGAGATGCATCCATACTGGGTACAACGTTTAGTGACGTGCGCACTACTATATGCCAAAATAATTGCTCAGATCATGGTATTTGTAACACAGTCTCTCGAGCCTGCATGTGCGATACATTTTGGATGCCTTCGATCTTCTACTTTTGGGGGATTGATGAAGCTAATTGCGGTAAGTCTCGTTATAAGCTATATGATAAGCTTTTTGTGTCAATAATTATATCCATTTCAGATTGGTCCATTTTATATGTAGCCATTGGCATTTTCGCTGGCTTTTTATTATTATCTGGTTTATTCTGGGGTATAACATGCCTTTGCAGACGCACTCCCAGTAAGCCAAGAACACGAACGAAAGTACAAAAGTACGCCCTGCTTGGCACGCAAGAAGACGACATGCCATCATGTATGTCAAACAAAACATGTATTTCATTCCTTAAAATTATGGTTTCTTCCTTTGTAGACACAAGAAATACATCGCTCACTGACTCAGAAACAGACTCTGATGTTGTTTTTGAAAATAGAACTAAGCCAACAAATGGCATTTTGCGTACAAATGGTGTAGCGAAAAACGGTCCAAAATTCTCGACAACTAGGCTAGGCCGTCGTATAAAAACTTAAAAGCAGATGTAGAATATTTTTGGACTTGTATGTGTTAGAAAACGATTATTTTGTAAACATGTTCTTACGAAAACTTTGAGTGCTCGACGGCGATTTTTAATACTACGACCGCAATGACGAAGATGCCGTATCCGAAGAACATATTAGGTATGTGTTACTCAAAATTAGAATCGATAAATTTTCCATGATGAGCAAACGTAAATTAACGCTCGTAGGAACCGTGAAGAATGATAACAATTTTGTACTTAACTGGTTCGAAAAAAATAATAACACTCCATTGGAAGAAGGCCTTAAAAGTATCAAAAGAAACACAAACTTTAACTGTTATATGTTCCTTATTTGTATTGTAAAAGTATTATGTTACCATATTTTAGTTTTAAGTAACTGCTTAGCATTTAACAGGAAAGTGATTTTAATAATTTATTGAATGAAAGATAAACGTGCACAATCTGAAAACATGCATTCAATATGATTGGATCGGTAGTATGTGATCACCTAAATGGTTGTTTGCATTCGAAATTTCCCAGTGCAATTTCGTGGAATGTGTTGCCAAATTGTCCTTTTGATGTGCTTATCAAAGTGATGCATTTATATGAGATCAAGATTTATATGAATAAATAACATTTTTGACAATGATTTGATGAGAATATCTGAATTCTCAAAAAAAGGACTTTGAATTTTATCGTTTTCACATTTCATTGCATCATGTGAGGAATATTTCATTGTCATTGATTATTTTTTGTTATTTCATCTAAAAAATTGTTCTATATAAGATCCATTCGCCCAAACTCTTCTTCATTTGAACTGTATTATTCTTTTCTGCAAAACACGTCATATATTCGTAATTCCTTACGTTATTTTTACGTCAAACTGTTAATTCCACTGGCTCGACAATGTCTTTACTGGAGGTTCCAGTTGTCCATATCACTATATTCGTGTAGGAGCTTCAACAGACTGCATTTTTAAGTTAAATAAACAACTGAAATCAAAGGAACAAAAAATATATGCTTCAGCACTACAACCTCTTTCTTGATCGAATGTATCGGCACTCGAGAAGGTTATATGGTCAGTACCACGCTATGGCCGCGTATCCATCTAGCTGCTATACGTTCAGATTATAAACCAGTACGTATCACAACTGAACGGGCTTATAGTCCTTCCGAAGAATCGCTCGAAAAAAATCTCATTGTCACCTACGGGTTCGAACCTTCAGCTTACGTAACGAGTGCTCTACCCACTACACCACCCGGACTACTTAACATTGTGTCAGGATTGGGTATTTAATGACGAAGAAGTTCCTTTATTAACAAGACACGACCATCACCTTCAAAATTATGAATATGTACGACTGTTCGGCTTTCGTCATCGTTGTTTTTGGGTTTCAGCATTGCCAGACCCGCGACTGCTCGGCCTGTCTTGAATATGAATCGTATCGACTTCATCGTTGTCATCAGTGTCTTCATCAGCGTTGGTACCATAGATGTCTGGGCTAAGACGACAGACACCAATGTTTTATATTATCGCTGATGAAAACGCAACAGTACTTTCGTTGTTTTCACGATACGTCGCCTAAGTCTTCGAGGACATAACGGTCATGTCGGAGAACCTCTGAAATGACAAACGGTCCACAGTATTTAGGTTCCAGTTTTTGAGATTGTCGTGTTGCAGGTGGAACATTCTCTACAACTACCAAATCTCCTTAGTAAATATACGGCTCAACGAGAATCGAAAGGTTTCTTCCACTTTTCTCGTTCAGCTCTAATCCGGTCAGCCGGTCAGTTTCTTCTTGTCGTATTTCCATTATCGGCGTATCGGTTGCTTTCTCGGTATCTACGGTTAATGCTCGTATAAGACGGTTGGTTGTTACGGCACGCAATCGGAAATCAAAAACGATTTGAACATTTTTTAGTTGAATTTGGTTGCAAGTTTACCGACCATTGCATAGTAAGCAACTGTTTGTCCCAATCGACTTTATCGGTTGTTGCACAGCAGAGAAATGAGTTAATAGACTGATTAACTCCCTCAATCTGGCCATTAGCCCGCGGCGTTCGAACGTCTACTTTGATATGTTTAATGTCGTATTATTTACAAAAATTCTCGAATTCCTGTGACGTATATCCAGTTCCACGGTTGGTGATAATTCTACACGACAATCCAAAATAAGCGTTGATATCGTCAAAAGTGTAATAACAAGCTTCGAAAGAGTATCGCAAACGGCTCGGATCATTGTATACTTACGAAACACATCTGTGATTCCGATGATATGTACGTTTCTATCACGGCTCTTAGGAAATGGACCCACATGGTCGACGTGTAGAACTCTGAACGGTACTGGTTCCGTTTCCTCTAAGTATAGTCGTTCTTCGTTTTCACCTGCTATAGTTTTTTTGTAGCAACACTCTGGACATGAAGCGATGTAAGATTTTATGTATCGTCGCATCCTCGGAAACCAAAATAAGTTTTGGATACGCCCGATATTCTCACATCCTAAATGACCAACATCGTCATGACAACTTTTGACAATCCACCATCTAACGGCAGACAGAACAGCAGATTTAAAGTCTTCTCGAATACAGTGTATTACAAGTAGTTGACAATTCTTCAAAGTGTAGTCCTTACGTAGTTGTCGAACTTGTTCGAATTTTCGTTGGCCAGTTAATACTTCGATGATCTCTTTGAGATCAGAATCTTAACGCTGCATAGAAATCAACCAATCGGTTTGACCAATCTCTATCATCAATACGTTTTCGGTAACGGTGGTTGGTTCAAATAATATCTCATTAGGATGTCGACTCAGGGCATCGACATGCGACATTTGGGAACTTGAGTTATTTATTTGGTCGTCGCTATAGCGCGACAATCTGTGACGATTTAGCGATTTGAAAATCGCTAACACTTCTAACTCGTGGCTGTGGTATTTCCTTTTGGGGTCGGTGCAATATCTACTAAAGTAGAAACAGGCGTCTATTTACCTTGTTCTGTCGATTGCAGGAGAATACCAGCTAAGCCCATGGAGCTAGCATCGGTGTGCACTTCATGTTCGGCTTAAAATTTCCTTCAAACGGTTAAAAGATTTATCGGCGGCCTCGTTCCACTCAAACGATTTATTTTCCAATTTGAGTAACCCAACGGACGTAAAATGCTGGCTAATCTCTAATGAATTCGCGGAAGAATCCTGTCAATCCAAGGAATCTTCGAGATTCAGTAAAGTTTTTAACGGCTTCAATGTTCTTTTCACCCGGTCAAATTCGTTTAGGATTATTTTTCATCTCCTAAAAACGTTAGCACTTCGGCAAAAAATACGCCTTTCGACGGTCGAAGAGTAAGGGCTTCGCTTACGGGTGTCAGGAATTTAGTAAAGGTAGCTAATCTGTAGTGAATATGAATGTTCAAAAGGTCCGTGAAGGACCGCAGCGATGGTCTGCTGCCTCGGCAGAAGAAGGTGTCGGGATCTGCCGAGAATGCCCTCGTCTGGAGACGCGTGAATGCGCTGGCAGGCTAGCATTGCGGTGTCGTGGGGCGGGTTCATTTCCCGAGCACGAGGACCCACTACAAAAAAATTTCGCACTCACGAAATTGGTTGGAGATCAAGAGGCGACCGAAGTCGCAAAAAGTGTAGATAACTACACCGAGGGAGATAGAACTTGTTACGAAAACAAGAGGTACCTGAGAAGAAAGGCGGACTTGGGGTAACCTCTTCATTACCCGACGAAGTTCATGGCCCACAAATGAAAGAGGGGCAACCGGGTGGTGATGGAGCCCCTTCGCACCCACCCAACCGGAATAAATCCATATATATTTTGTTGCAGTGGCCAGGTATTCCTCTTCTGAGTGGAAAACTCATACAACTTGAATTGCATGAACTTTCCCATCAGAAGGGGAGTACCCCGGTGACCAATTTATGCCATAGAATTATACAATTTGATTGCATAACGCTATGCCATAAAGAGGCACTCTGCTTGGGCCACTCAACCCGCGATATCACCTGAAACAAAGAAGAATTAACTATGTACCCAACGGCTGGCTCATGTTTTGAGGTGGAAGCCTGCCACCGTACCGGGTCCTATACTCGGTCCAAAAGAAGTGGAACAGAAAGACCGAAAGTTATGGGATATTAATGCATTTTATTTAACAAAAAATTGACATTAGGTTCTGCTCAAAAAAAGAGAAAGTATAAGCGAGAGATCATTGCAATTATCTTTAGTTTAAAATATTAAATAATTCAATACAAAGGCGGTAACAAATGAGCAAGGTCTTTTCGAAACTACAGAATTTATGGAAAGAAACACCGGTGTCCGAGTGCTTTGGTTCAGGTATTAGAATGTATGTAAATTTAATGAAACATGCAAATAAAATATAATTGTTGAACAAAGAAGGGTACTTACCCCCAAACCTCCTCTGACGAGCGCTCGTGTTCGGGGCGGGGAATTCTCGAATTGTTAAATAATCAAAACCGAAACCAAAATTCACTCGCACTAACCGTTTCATTTACTTGTGACGGAATGAAAAATTTAATTATTTGTTTTCACTAAATTCAATAACTTTAAACAAAACACAGAAAGAATAACGGGCGCCTAATCGAATATAATCAATGATTGCTTCACGTTTCCCTAGACGGCTGACGTTTCCGATGTCTATCATGAGCAAATTTTGGAGTCCCGTGACTAAATTATTGCCTATATGAATTCATACGCGACCTAGCTAACTTCCGTCTTATCGGTGGAGACAAATGCTCTTTGGAGTACGGGCGTTCCGCTGACTTATAAAATCTCGTTCCCCTTCGATGTGCAGTAAATTCCAATAGAAAGATGGGATTCGCGACAATTCAGTCGGCCAGTCGGCGGAAAACGGTTTAATTCTTCCGTTACAACTCGACAAATCAAAAACCTCTATACAAACGGCTTATTCCGTACACCACAAATAATCGCGTCCGCACAATTGCGAGAAAATTCACTTTGGAAATTGGCTTTAACTCAACCGTACTATTATCGGTACATTTCCTTCACTTTCACTCTCCGAAACATCCGTTAGGTTTAATTGGGGCAATTTTTCACTATAAAATTTCTTTTCATTCGAAACACAACAATTGGTAAAACGAATTGTCATCCAATTCCACAAAATTGCGTATATATAACACTTCCAGTTAATTCTCCACGCGGCGTCCGCGCTGTCTTGCGGTTTCCAACAGACTCCCGCAATTCCAAAGATTGTTAATTTATTTCCATCCTTTCACCGTTATTTGCCAAATCGCATCGTCCACTCAATCATTAATGTAGTAAAAAAACATCAAAACACTTCAACAATAATCTATACACTTCAAATTATCCCTAACCACGTTCACGCTAATCGCGCGCTTTTCTCACTCCTCGTCTTTTTCAATTCGCTCCGCGTGCCGCTAATCCACGCGAAAACCCAATTCCATCTCTCGAATGCATCGCAATCTTCCACTCGGTTTGTTGATAGTATTCTAACAACCGTAATCACCGGTATCATCCTCTTGACGACACTTGTTCGCTATCCAAACGCGCACCCAGTAACTCCTCCTGTTAAGTACGCTGATAGCGTTCTTCCCTCAGATTTGAAACTTCTCGCTGTCCCTGCTCGGAGGCATCTCCATCCCGAGCTGCGAATCAAGTCATCAAGCGCAATAGCTCATCGACAGCTAGCGGGTACTGCGTTTGATGTGGTGTGATATTCTTGAATGCCCACTGTAGGTTTTGATGGGCAGCAAGTTGACGAGTCAGAGTTCTACTCTCTGTTGGCAGCAAATTCGTAAAAGGTCATAATATGCCGGTAACATAGCTCGATTGTACGCAACAATATCAGAATCATCATGATCAGCTAAAATATAATTAAACGCTATATTTCGCGTTATATCAGGGCAGTTTGCAATTAGCAGAGCATTTTCTGGGCAATCGTTTGTTGCATGGAACCAGAATGCCAACAAAGCATGCTTATTATGATGCGCTGGTACGCTGGGTTCTGATAATCGCGGATGAAAGAGTTCCCGCAAAACACGCATGTACGGTCCCAACATAAGCTCTTCAGTTTTAGACACCATACAATAAGTCAGCAAAGTAAAGTAAGATGTTAACTTAGCTGTTCCATGAACAGCTATATCTGTGTAGGCGCGAGCAGATCTTAGTAGACGTAACAAAAGATTTAAAATCGTATGTAGTATAATTTGCGCGTCGCCATTCATTTCTCTATGTGTTATATTAAAGGGTAACTTGTGGAGTGAATGGGTTCGATAATTTGCACGAAATGATTGTGATGGCACGAGAGCTACCAGCAAGTAGGATGCAGCGTTGCGAACTCGCGAATTATTATGCGCCATTAAAACTGTTCTACCCAACTTTCAGCCGATTTTAAAATCCATGCATGAGCTATTTTGTTACGAGGTGCTTGCACAGCAAGCCAATCCAGGGCCGACTGAGGGCAATATTCTGCTACATCCCATACTCGTTGCAATACTAACTGAGAAAAGCATGGCAAACCTGAAGGACCTCCTTGTGGCTCTGTTAGAAGCGTTAATAACTTAAAGAAGGGACCACACAGTTCGGTGTGTTTTGTTACTGATGCAAATAGCATTGTTATTATTTGATTTGCCAATCTTTCGTCCCAACGACAGAGCGCATAAATTAAATGCCGCGTTTGATGCGGATTGATGTTGTCTTTTATTTGTTGATATAAGAATGGAAAGCCCTTTCCACCTGCTACAGCACTATAATCCTTAGGTGATAAATGTAACCGGAAGTTTGCTCCTCGAGATCGTTCTACTAATGATGCAACTAAAGCTATCATTTTATCTAGTGAAGCAGGTCTAGCTTTATCTGTTGACAATGCTTCGTCAGATGAATTATCTTCATTATCTGACCCAGCATCAACCATATTGTCGACGATGAACTCATATTTGGAGCGAACAGCATTGATGTGGGTGGCATATTACTTGAATTCGACATATGAATATGTCCACCCATGGACATTACATTGTCCATTCCAATGCTTTCACTATCGCTAGGATATTTTGACACATTTTTGCTGTGGGTGGGTCGTTCTGTAAAAGTCACAGGAAAGTCATGACTTTGAGGATTTTTTTTGCGATAGGAAGGAGTCGATAGAGTTTTGAGATTTAAGGGAAATTACGTCTAGCGAATTATGTTGATTGCTGCTACTACTATAGTGGCCTTTGAGGTCTAAATTCGTCGGTGTGAATGAGTGTCTGGGTATTGAGTCAGGTTGAGACTTTTTCGGTATAAAATCCAAGGAGCTCTGCCCCGTCGATATTTGCTGCTGAGCCATTTGGCCTGATGTTTTGTACATAAGACTGTTTGTTGTGTATCGACTCCGACTCTCCGGAATCTTTAAGCGTAAATTTGGGTTAACCTGATTACTTCGACTGTTAGAACTGCTACCAACAGGCTACCCTGGAGAATCCAATAGAATTGGCTCTGTTTTGAACATGATGCAGTAATCTTCTAGCTTGTAAAATGGAATGAGTTGGCTCGATGGAAGATGGAAGAAGAAAAAATAAAAATATATGTCCATTCCAGAGATTATTTATTTTGACAATTTTAATAAAATTTTAGGCCCAGTGTGGTAACGAGACAAACTCTCGCACGCTGGCTTTTTGCGCCATACCTACTCGATTACTACAAATCCTTCGGCTACGTTAACGCTCGCAACAATTACTTCGTCCATGTAACTAATGATTTTCGGTGAATTCAATTTCTTGATCAACTTTACGATCATCGCCTGGAATTTCATCGCCGCATTGATGAGTCCAAATGGCATAACATTGAACTCGTAATAGCCGCAATGCGTAACAAAGGCGGTGTATCGTCGGGATTCCTCTTCCATTAGAATCTGATAATAGCCGAAGAATAAATCCGAGGTCGTGAAAAATTTGTTACCAGAAATTTTCGATAATTGTTCTTCTACGGTTGACATCGGATATAGTTGTTTTTTGGTTAAAGCATCAACAGCTCTAAAGTCTACACAGAGGCGTCTTCTCCGTTGTGTTTTTGAAAAAGAAGAATCGGTGATGAATAAACGGAATTACTCGGTTCGCTAGAAGTTCTCGCATGATCTCTTCTATTTTTATGCGTTTGGCTAACGGAATACGAGGCGGACATATTTGAACAGGTTTTTCGGATGTAAGTTTGATTTTCATCATCGTGGTCTTAAATTTTCCCATTTCTGATGTTGAATCAGCAAAGCATTAACGAAAAATAGCTTCTGGTCGGTGAGAGTAAACGACTTTCCCATATTAAGAATTGGCTTCAACCTTTCGATTCGGCATTGCTGTGGTTCGAAAATCACTCGTTAAGAATTTGCACACAAGTAATCCAATCCCAACGACAATGTATTTGGAAGAAGATTATCATCCACTACATATAGATCCATTATTGTAATTCTTAGAGTAACATAAAATAACAATATTTTCGTGGTATGAAAATAAGTTTATTAATTCGATAACTCAATTGGATCCAACTTACAAACTCCTAACACGTCTTGTCACGTTCACAGTTGAGTTGAGTAATAAATTTAAATTGGGTTACATTGTCATGTGGGAAAACAAAATCGATGAGCAATAAATTAATATTTTTATTTTTTAGCTAGTAAGAAAAATTTTGTATAAATAGACTTAAGGAATTGATAGAAAATACACTTTGCTTTTGTCACAAGAAAGAGGTAGTCATACTTGAACGGCGCTGCGCATCGTAGCGGAGGCAAAGTAGCTACTAAAACTTTCCTTACAGGACTTTTAGTAACCATGGCGTTCGTGGATTGTAATAATCCTCGCCAGAACTCTCTGCGGCCCAGCCGCTTGGTTAGGTGAGAAAAATAACTTGAAATAACTCCTAATAATTTATCAAGGTTCTTCGCAGTAAGGACAAAGTAACAACAAACGAACGAGAAACATTATACTATATCTACTAATCTATTTTGAAGGCAAATTTTACAATAGCTAATTACTTTTGTTACTTAATCTAGGTAATCCTAAGCCAATATTTATTTTTGTTTCCACAGATCGTTAGAGACTAAATGCATATAGAGGATAGTAATTATTGCTCAGGTCGGTGTTCATCCTTTTTTGCTTTTCTATCCGGCTGATGTGTAGGCTTTCGTAAGGGTCCAATTTCCGCTGATTCATAACCTTTTTGATGACTCTAACGTTGTCGCTGCTTATTGCGTGGTTCGTTTCGATCACATGCTTCGGCACTGTAGATTTAAAATCGTATTGTCTTTTTTTGCCAATTTGGCTCCTGCAGTCTTACGCCGATCAACCGTTTGGTTTGTCCGATATATACAGCTTCGCATTCCGGGCATGTTATATTATAAATACCATTCTTCTCCCACATATTTTTCGGATCCTTTGGGCTTCCGAGAATGCTTTTCAGTTGCATACTCCTGCTCGAGCCAACTATGTCAATGTTCCTTTTCTTCAGTATTGTTTTTGCCCTTGGAAACAATGTTGAGTACGTTATCGCTGCCTTAATATTTTTGGATTCACTATTTTGCCCGATTAGTGTGGTATGCTAGTTTATTGCGTCCTTAGATATCTTTTTATTAATCATTTGGTCGATCATTGTTTAACGATAACCGTTAATATCTGCTATCTTTTTGATGTTTTCCAACTCCATTTGATATTGGTCTTCGCTGAGGGGCAATGTCGTTAGCCGGTGTACCATATGATGAAATGCCGCCAGTTTTTGCTGTATTGCGTGGTTTGACGATGCCGTTTTTACTTCAACAACTCTTACTTTGTGATCTGGCCTATAAAATAACTTGATGAAACTGGCTAATGGCCATTGTAGCTGACCGCTCACTTTTTAATATTACCAGGCTACCTTCCTCTATGTTGATGCTGATTACCATGCCATTTTGGATGGCTGTTTAACTGGGATATGTATTGCTTATGCCATACTTGCCAGAAATGCTGCTGAATCTGCATTCACTGCCTCCAAAATTTAAGTTTGCTCATTGGCACCGTTGTAAAGTCAGACTCAGGGATAGCTGTCATAGCTCTTGCAATTTAAAAAATGACTGGGAGTTAGATATGATAAATCAGAAGGGTCTCTACTGAATGGCGTCACTAGTCGGGAATTAAGTATTCCTTCTATGCATATGATAATTGTATTAAATTGTTCATATGTGAAAATGCTAGGACCTATTATTCTTTTGAAATGAAACTTGGCGCTTTTTACAGCTGCTTCCCAAAGGTCTCCGAAAGTTGGGGAATAGCTGGGTATGTAATTGAACTCAATGCCTCTAGAAGTTGCATAGTTTACAATGGCTGATTGATGTTGAATGGAGTTGTGCAACTTATACAGCTCCTTCAGCATATTGTCCGCCCTTTTAAATGTTTTTCCATTGTCACAGTGTATGGTATTGGGAAGTCCACGCCGTGAAATAAATCTTTTCAATGCAGCAATAAAGCATTCAGTTGTCATATCCGAGCATAATTCCAAATGCACACATTTTGTGACAAAGCACACAAACACAGCAACATATCCTTTTGTAACCACACTTCTACGAATAATGGATTGCTTAATTTGGAAAGGACCACAATAATCAATGCCTACAACATCAAAAACGTTGTTTTTGTTGACTCTATCAAAAGGTAATGATCCCATCAGTCGAGAGGCAGCCTGAGCCTTAAATCTAAAACAAGTAACGCATTTATGCAATTTTTTTTTTTGATTTCTCTACTACAATTTATAATCTAATATTTAAGCGATAAATTTGACATTGTTAGTTTAAGGCCAGCATGCATTAGGATTATGTACTCATTTCGTATTATTAAATCTGTTATGTGACATTTTTTAGGCAAAATTATGGGGTGCTTTTGCGAATAATTAATGTTAGCATTTGTAAGCGCCCAGATACTCTAAGTATATCATTCTCATCAACAAATGGCGACAGTGATTTTAAATTTGACTTTATACATAAATTTTCATTTATACGTATGATTTCCTCACAGTAATATGTTCTTTGTACCATGAAGAATATTTTATTTTGAGCATCGTTCAATGCTGTTACTGATAAGAATTAGCTGGTTTCTTTACTATTTTTGTTTCTACAGTTATGAATAAATTGCAGCATCCAAGCTGTGACTCTTACAACCTTATTCCATGATGAGAACTTACTAAGATAGTCAGGCAATTTGGGCTCATATCGGGTGACATTCAATCCAACTTTCTGGTCAATGGATTTGGACCATTTTTGGCATAAAGTATAATTACAAAGTAATGATAAATTTGGCACGTAGCTGGCTGATGAGTGCTGAGGAGGACCCTTCCACCACAAGAAATTATCGAATAGCTCACTTGGATTACAGCCTCTTGATAAGCAGTCAGCTGGATTGGATGCCCCAACAATGTGAATCCATTTACAATTCTCTATTAATGAATTATTTTAACTCTATTATTTACATAAGAAGGTTAAATCTTTTCCAAATTTTAGCCAACATAATATTACAAGTGACTCCGAAAATAAATATTTAGCATCTATTTTAACTTTAGAGTAGGTATTAATTACATTATTGTACAATTTAGCCGAAAGCAAAACTGCATTCAACTCTAATTTTTGCACAGTTAGGTTACCTTTTAATGGGGCTATTTTTGATTTACTGCGCAGTAAGGTAACTATTGGTGTGCTGTTGACCAGTACTTTTATGTAAATGCAACATTCATAACCAATGTTGGATGCGTCACAGTACGCTAATAAAGTTATGTGCTGTGCATTATATTAAGATATCTATTTATTGATAATGTAGGCATAACTGTTAATTGTTGATAAAAACAAGTCAATTCTTTGATAAATAAATCTGGCAAGAGAGAATCCCATGTGATATTTTCTTTCCATAATTTTTGTAAAAAAAGTTTGGCTCTAAATGTAATTCGAAAAATCATCCCATGAAACTTAAGATGGAGCGCTTAGTCCAGACTGGTGGCATACCTTTGGAACAACCCACTTTTAATGCGTCAGCTTTGATATTATAAGTTACACCCAGCACCTTTCATGGCACCGTCTCTCTACAGAGCTCAATGTCATCAAAGTAGCGCTTATACGCTTAGGTACCCCGTTTAGGAGCCGTTGGTCATTTGCAGCCCATTTATGGAGTTGAAAATCCGCTCATTCTAATAGCGAGATAAATTGGTTTCTTGACTCTATGGCTGGTTCAATGCAATGACTTCCAAGTAAGGCATCATCAACATACGTTACGAATGACCTCAGAACCCTGTGGGAATTCTGCAATATACCTGTCTGTTAGCTCTTCTAGAAATCTCGTGGCTAAATAACTAGGGCTTTTTAGCCCATAAGCGACTGTCTGTAGTTCTAAGATTATTGTTTTATTATCGCTACTCTTCCATAGTGTTCTGAAAACGCCTATGCTCGGGTTGAATGAAAATTGCTCGATACATATGTTGAATGTCAGTTAGCATATTTGTGCTGCCTGAATTGAATTAAAATGTTTAAAAGATCCCTTTGCACTTTGGGGCCGATCAGAAGAACATCATTTAAACTGCTGCCAAGGGAATTCTCCTTTGTTGTTGCCATTAAACACAACTCTCACAGGGTTTGTTTTTCGGTCATATCTAATGACAGGTAAATGCTGCATGAAATATCGTTTTTTGATATCAGAATAACTCAAAGGAACAATTATCGCATGCCCCAATCGAATGTACTCATTAATGAATGCATTATATTTTTCCTTTAATTGAGAATTCTTATCCAGCCTTGCCAAAGTTGAATGTAATGTTTTGGCTGCTATGGGAAATGTGTTGCCCAAATTAAGCTGATGTAATGATTTGGAAGTGAAACTTGAAAGGTTGCCATTAATTAAGCGCACCGATTTCTTAAATTCGTCCTCACAAATATTCTGCCTTTCTGTAGCCTCCATGCTCGATTCCGGGACTTATTCAGTTTCTCAGAATTTTGTGATAAGATGATCAACGTCAATGTCTATATTGCCTGCAGGGCAGGCGGCATGAAAACATTTTACTGGGTTGTTTGAAGTTACATTGTTAATTTCGCCCGAAATGATAGTGCCAATTTCGTGCCTATTAAATACAGGTTGCTGTTAGGCAATTAGTTTTTTTTTGTAGCATTACCCGGTACATTAAAGTCCCGGTCAGATAATTGAGCCTATTCAAGAAGGGCGACACTCTGAAAATCTAACTTTTGTTGCTTTGATTTGTAGTGGTTTGTTCGACAACAGAGCATGTCACTTTACATTTAAAATTGCTTTGAAGCGACATTAAAATTATTTGTTTTTATTTATTTTATTTTATTTATTGCTTTACTCCCTCCAAATAAGTTATGAACTTGTATGCTGGAGGGAGAATATTTTTTTTTACAATCAGCTTACTCTAGTATCTCTAGAGTTTATTTAACTTTTCTCTATGTTATTATATTTCTTTAAATTCAATTTGAAAAATTATTTATAGGTGTAACTAATGGATAGTAATGATTAGTTTGTAGACTGCTTCGATGATTGTTTTGCTATCAGATAGTATTTCAGTTTTGTTTTGAGACGTATTGGGCTTGTTGAGCATCCCTTTAAGTCGTTTGGTAGGTCATTGTAAAGCCTTGGTGCTACACATGTGAAATGCTTCTGCTCCTGGGTTGTAGTTGCGCGAATAGTTGCCATGTTGATGAACCTCTGTCTAGTGTTCATTTCATGAGTTATTCGTGTCATTCTTTCATTTTTTGTCATGTATGTGAGAACTTTCAGCGCATATAAATTTGTTATATTGAGAGTACTTGTACAAATAAATAACTGATTTGACGCAAAAGTATGAGGTGCTGCAATAATTATCTTCAATGCCTTTTTCTGTATATTTTGGACGCATCTTATGTGGGTGTTTTAAGTTCCATCCCAAGCGATTATGCCATATGTCAAAATTTTTTGGAACAACGTTTTGTATAATTTTATCTGGTCATTTGTTCTAAGTATGCGTCTGAGATTGTAGAATATGTACAAAAGGCGTTTGAGCTTTTCATTTAAGTTCTGTTAAATGATCTTTCCAGTTTAGATGTCTGTCGATATGCAACCCTAAGTATTTAGCCGACGCATTGTTCTGAAATTTAATTATTTTTATTCCGTTCTGCTCCATTATTCTCACTTTGACATTAAAATTATTTGGTGGTTGGGCGCTTGACTGACATGAAAATGGTATAATTTTTGTTTTTTTAGCATTAAGCTTGATTGAATGTCTTTCTGTCCATTGTATAATTTTTGCCAATATTTCTGTAGTGCGTTCATAACAATTTTCCCATTTGTCGCTTGTAATTAGAACGACAGTATCATCAGCGAATCCTACTATTTTTACTTCTGCCGCGGCGATTCTAAAGAGCGATGTTACGTAGATGTTGTATAAGATGGGGGATAAAATTGTTCCTTGAGGAAATCCAAACTTGGTGTTAATTATAGGATCGTTGATAGTTTCGTTGAGTTTTACTGCCCGAGTTCTATTTTGGAGGTAGTCTGTGAACAATGCTAATGATTTATGTTTTATGCCGGTAGATTCGAGTTTGTGTATTAATATATCGTGATCAACCGTATCAAATGCTTTTGAAAAGTCCAAGAAGACAACCAGTGTTTTTCTTTTTAGGTTATTCATGTTGTGTGTTGCATCATCTACGCCTTTTCCTTTTACAAAGCCATACTGTGTCTCGGGTATTATTGAATTATCGTCCAAAAATTTTGTAAGACGAGTTTTTATGCACTTCTCGAATATTTTTGCGAAGGTATTTGTTATCGATATTGGTAGGTAATTGTTGATGTCCTTTCTATCTTCGCTTTTGAAAATGGGTATGGTAATAGCTTGGAAACACACCTTGATCCAAACAGGCGCTAATTAATATTTTTGACGGTGTTTTGATAACATTTTTGATTATTTTTATCGTTTCTGCGCTCAAATTATCGTATTCTAGGGATTTGTTCATGTTCTGTTCTTCTATTATAGCTGCTAATATACTTCATTCTCTGTTGTGTGATGCAAGTCAAGCTCTGAATTGATTATATGAGTTGGAACTATAGTGGATAGTAAGCTTTGTATTCCGTTGATTTCTGCAGCCAGTTTTTATCTTGTTTCTCTAAAAAAGTTATTGAAAGCATTGGCGATTTTCTTTGAGTTACTTTTTGTCTCTAGAAACTGTCCCTCTATGGTCAAACCTTTCCACGTTTCTTTTTTATTAGATCTATGATTTATCTGGTTAATGATGTTCCAATATTTTTTTTGGATCACTTTGGGCGCTTTCTAATTCAGTTCTAAAATGATTCTCTTTTGAGACTCTTATTAAATTTGTGAGCATATTGCGGTACTTTTTGTATTTTTGTTCTAGTGCTACGTTGTAAGGTTGTCGTTTGCATTTTCGTGCTAGTTTATTCCGTGTGCGAATGGATGCAAGTACTGCTCTAGTTATCTATGGTTTAAATAATGTGTGCTTCTTATTTTTTACTACTTTTTGACTTGCTGCTTCTATTTTGCTCTGTATTTCATCATTGAGTTTTGCAAGAAATTAATTCACACATTTACAAGTTTGAAATTTATCATTCCAAATCATATCATTTTCAAACTCTTTTAGGCGTTTCTCTTTATCTAATTTAATTGAGATTTCTTTGTTTTGGCTTCGATCTTGGCTACAATTCTCAGCTTCCTAGTCAAATTGGATTATTTGTGCGTAGTGGTATGTGATTATATAAGCGATCTCTGTGGTTTTTTGGCTTCGCTGACCTAATACCGATACGTTAAGGTAATTTTTGCAAGTATTTAATTGAAGCAGTTCGACAATATCTTCGGTTATAAAGGACACCTGACTGCCACTGTCCACCAATCCTCGAGCGAATATGTGATGTTTACCATCTTTTGATAAAATCTAAGCTTTGATTGTCGGCAGTAGCACTAAAGAGTCGTTGATATTGTTATGCAGTGAAATGCTTGATTGTTCTAAATTGCAATGCTGTTGCATTGGGAACTTTAAAATGAAATTTACATTTCATTTTGTGATTGTTCAAACATGTTTTGCATAAATTGTTTTTTTAATACAAATTCGTTTCTTTCAAGGGGGGAACATTTCATAAATGCATGGCATTGAAACAATTTATGCGACGCATCTGAACAAAACTTACAAGAATATAATGGCTTGCTCACTATGTTGATAATTTTGTTTTTATTATTAGAATAGATAGGATTATTGGTGAAGCTCTTACTTACCTTCACTCCTTGGGCTTTCTTCGAAGCTGTTAGCTCTTCGCTCAATGAAAACAAAGAACTCATCTAAGCTTAGCAGCTTGCTCTCATCTCGGTCACTGTGATATGCTCTACATAAAAATTGATCAATTTTCCTTAGTAAAATTGGTAACACTTGTAATGATTTTCCGTCTAAAATCGTGCGAACGAAGTCGGAATCTACCTCTCATCGGTTCTAGACGTGAAGTCTGAGTCGTGCCAACGAATGGTACCAACCGGTCAACCAGTTCGTGCACCCGTAATCGATTTCGCGGTGGCTGCTTGTCGGCCAGCTAGATCGAAGAGGATTTCGGTCGCAGGTCTTTAAATGGATTACGCTCAATTACATATTTCAGCCACCATTAAATGCCCGTTTCAAACGCAAACATACGGAAAAGAAACCTACTTTACTTTATTCCGTATTTCTTCATTATTCCAGTCAATTCCAAAAACCTAAATTCAAATCCGCGTTCCCGAAATTCACCGACGCGGTACCGAAAAATGCACTACATTAATTTAATCCCGAAGAACTCTACGCTAATAAAAAGACAAGGCAAACTAAGGTACCGCGTACCGCACGCGACGCGAAACTGGCCATCCGCGGATTTTTCAAAACCCTACCCTTTTCCCCGCATACTTACCATGCACTCTCCTTCCCGCTAGAAAAAGAAGGGCAGGCTGGAAAGCCAAGTCGTGTTGTCTGATTAGCAATTCATTACTTTTTTATTTACTTTATATGACATAAAGCTTAAAAAGGAGTATACAAATATTTTACTTTCCAGGGAAAATAATATTAACAAATTAAAACAATTCTAAAGTTAGTAATATTTTGTTTTCCACGACAATAGAACCAAAATACGAGGCCTAACTGTGACTCCTTATATAATTCAATGTTATATTTACGTTCATTTCTGTGTTCAATAAAATATTTATAGTTGTCGTGAAATAATGTACCAAAAATGTTAACGATGATGAAAAGTAGAGTTATAATTATGGTTCGATGAAATATGTTTGGTTGTAATTTTCCTCAATTATAATTTCAAGGACAAGTGTTGGTGGGTTTTGGGAAATGATTAGAAACTTGAGGAAAACTTTGGCAAGGCTTGTACGTTAACATGGTCTTGATTGTTTATCGGTACTATTGGCTAGTTGTTAATGTGTTTTGCATTAACTTTTTTTTATTATTATTTGCATCATTTGTTAGCTACCAGTTTAATAGGGTCGATTTTATTGCGTATTATTAGTTGGGTTATTGTTTATTATTAACGTGGTTCATTTTATATTTTTTTTTTGTTTCAGTTCATCGATCTTTATATTAAAGATATTTTTAATGCTACTTTCTGATAATATAGTCACCTCGAATAATTTTTACTTTTCGTGGTTTTAAACGAATTTTCATGCATTAATTTTGCATTGAGGAAAATCACCAATTTCACATGGTTTCATAAAATACTGTCGCGTGTTATAGTTCGCGGCCAATAATTTTAATGTTCCGGGAAAGTGAAAACGCAATGTCTTTTAAATTAAATTAAAAGAGTTTATTAAAGCGATTAAAAATGCACAATCACTTATTTTACCATTTCACAATTTTAATTAAAATCTAACTTTCACTTGTCAATTAATTCCTCTTACAACTGTCTTCTTAAAATCACTTCGCACTCAAACAATCAATCGCCTTTACTTCGCGTTCCACTATCTGTATATCGCAGTTTTCTATCGCGGTTGTAATGAATGATCTCCCCATTCATTCAGCTCGCCTTTATATAGGGTCTCCATCCGTTCAATGCATTTCTCGTACATTGGCGAATGTTCTGCCGAGAGGTATCTGGTAAATCCGAGCAGATGAATGAATGGAGCAGTGACTCACTTCCAAATGTTGATTATGCTTGGTGGGTTCTCGTGGTTTCGAGTCAGTTCATTTTGTTGATGTTCTTAATGGTTGTGAAAACAATTGCAACAGTAGCTCGCAGAATTCTTTGTACATGTAACAATACTAAAGAATGAATTTCTTTCCATTTGTTTCTTTTTTTTTCCAATGCAATTAACAAAATATAGTAACTTCGAAATTCAATCCTCTACGCATTAATCAAAACAAATGGAATCCTCTACAAATCATGAAACCTCAATCAGACCAAATAATGGGTACTCATGTATTTTGCATGCTTGGCTAGATTAAAATAGTTATAAATATAAATGGTTCACATTTTCTTTTTCTGAGTAAAATACATCCACGATTTATTTTTTTCTTGTTTGTTTTTGTTTCGGTCTTGAGTTGATTTTAAGTGGTAAATTTTTTATTGTGCTTTTCAGTGAAGCTTATTCAAAGATTTTTATTGTTTAGTCATGTTTTATTTTTACTTTGTCGTTCTCATTAAATTTATCGTGAGACTATTATATTTCAGTTGTAAGAAAAATATAGTATGTAGCAAGTGTTAGAACGGCTATGACGAAAGTTGACTTGGTGTCTTCACTGAATCGTACACTTCTCCTTTGAACTGATGTCGACATGTGCTAGCTCACGTTCTATTTCATCATCATCTTCAATTCAGCGATATTAACTGAACGGTTGTCCTGCCGTCTGGCCCGTTTGACGTTCCTCGACTAAAACTGACGTAGGATGGGAATGTCATCCAAAGCTGACGTTCGCTAGAAAGCTATATGGTAGCGATGGGCATGTGAGCTAGTCGGCAGTGACGTAGGGCCGATTCATTACACACTATCATATCCCATTGTTCCTTGGGTTGCCCCAAAGTTGCAAGGGCATCTAAATGCGAACAGACGTGTGAAATAAACTCTCGTAGGTTACTGGCAGTCCCTTTCACTATTTGTGGAAAATCTAGCAAACTATGAATATGGCTATTAATTACTAAAAACTTATTATCATACTATCATAATTTTATTGCTTTGCTATACGACTCACTAATCAGTGGCAATCCTTCTATAAGCATTAATGGCACGCATTTCTTAACCATTCTCAAGTAAAATAATATTTCTACCGGTTGGAGGTTATCGTTGCAGTCGATCACAGCTTTGAAGAGCTCAATGAAGGTTTGATATTTCGTGTACTCCTTTCCATCAAATACGGGAATATCAATACGAGATAATATTTCGCGGCTCAGCAATGACTTTTAAGCATCTTTCTTCAAGCTCCAAATCTGTATTTTCATCGTCTCCGCCATTCAAAATAGATAGTCCAATGTACAATTGCTTATATTTCCTAATATTTTTTCGAAAAATTGGAACCTGAATTTTACAGCTTCCCTGTCTAAAGGTCCTTTCTGCTGCTCACGCAAGAAGCTTTCCGCCTTTGTTAAGTGCACTTTGCATTGTGCAATTTGCGCTTTGAATTTTGTTTCCTCCAGTTTCACCACTGTCACTTTGATGATAAGCTTTTAACACTTGACCAAATCGATGGTATGTGAAGTAGGTAAGCAGTTGAAATGCCAATGAACTAATGTGTGGATATGGCGTTTGATTTGCCTTCGTGCCTTTTTATTTTGATTGGTGGTTATGTTGGATATTAAAATTTATATACGCACCCTTGCTCACAAAACACTTTTTGCGATGCACAGGAATATTTTTGGTTTCGGCACCATTTTTATGTTAAAGTAACATCTAATAACAATATTTTCGTGGCATGAAAATAAGTTTATTAATTTGATAACTCAATTGGATCCAACTTACAAGCTCTTAACACGTATTGTCACGTTCACAGTTGAGAAGGGAAATGGAGAACGTAATAGTTGACGCGTATGTTTACATTATACTTATTTTCTATGTATTAGTTTATTAATCTAATTTTAATTTTAATGTTTGCCACAAGCAGTTGTCCTTTGTTCGTCGATTTTCAGATATGCTTTTGCTTAAGTTGGCGTTGCTAAGACAAGATGATTTATGTTTTGCGATAACGATCTTCGAAGGATAAGAGTTATTTGTGTGTCCAGATTTTTGACACGCGATGCATCGTGATTTACATTTAGGCTTTGGACAATTCATGGAAAGGTGTCCCGGTTTCTAGCAATTGTAACACGTTTTTTCCTTTAGGTTGCTACTCGGTGCACGGATTATTGGCATTGATTCGATCGTGGTTATTATTGATGGTCGCAGCGGCTTCTGCGATATTACGGTGTCGGCTGATTTACGATGATACGTTAAATAACGCGTCACGGTGACGAGTAAATCACTCGTGTTCTTGAAGTATCGAATGATGGCTCCTTCGCCCAAACTACCATTTCGTCCTTCGGCGCACATTCGGTAAAAGTAATCCGTAATCGAATCGTTTCGCCGTCTGATTCCTTTAATCATACGGTTGTGGACATCAGCTTCAGTTTCTGTCTTACTGAACTCCCTTTTTAGATCGCGTGCAAACAGTTTCCAACTCGCGTATGCTATCTTAATGGAATCTCGCTGGTCCTTTCAGCTTCATTTTCACAGCAAAGAGTACCAATTGTTCGTTGCATCCATACATTTCTTTCAAAGACTCGCTCCGCTACACAAACTGTTCAGCATCGATATATTCATTCACTAGAAGATCGAGTTCGGACAAAATATCAATTATATCGCGAAGACTATGAAGCCTACGAATTTTTCTCGGCGATTCGTTGCGTACTTCGCGTTGCGTCAGTTTCGTTCAAAATGTTAGCATTGTTGCCTATCATTACATTGCATTGTTGCCTATCATTACATCCAAGAAATTAAGCATATGTTCGCTTAGAGTCGCAACGTCCCGTTTCGGAGGATAGAAATAGCCCCAAAAACGCTCCACGAGTCTTCTATTTTTGGCGTAGCGAATAATTGTTACAAGCTGTGACTTTCCAGCTACATCTGTTGTTTCATCCAAAATGGCAAGATACAGAGCATCTTTAATTTCTGCTGATGTATGTGTTGAGAGAAAGAGATAGTATATGTGTTCTCCTCATCATTCAATTTTTTAATCTGTTAGTCAGTCGGTCCCCATCCTGCAACCTGACCGCATCTAAGTTTTCATATCCATTGAAATAAACGTTGTGTTTTTGTTAAACGCTTGATTTTACTGCACAAACCCAACATATCCCAATGATTTCGATTCGCCGATTAAAGAAGAGTCGCCCAGCAATAGCAAATTGACTATAAATCGACCGTTGGAGTCTCGAATGGTTGTAGCTTTTTTGTCAAGTAGACGATAGTAAGGCTGCTAATTTTAGAACACCCAGAATGTTTCTAGTTGATGTTCCAAATTTATATTAGAGATCCCGCAAAATGATGTACAGTTCGATACCTTACCGTAAACCATCCAGCTAACCTGGTGTTTTGTAATATTGGTAACCTCTTCAGCAAGCGAATCTGACTGTTTTTCATGATTTCGCCGCATACTTTCACCCCCTAAAAGGATTTCAATTCTCCCTGGTTTATTAAGTGTTGGATCGGCAAGTGCGATATTTTCAGGAATGTTCCAGTTATCCGTATCAATGCAGTATTGAGATTAATTGTTTGTGATTTCTTTCATCGCGAAGACTTCTATTGGTATGGTAAAATCCCTGCTTATTAACTTCATGGTAATGTTGACTCTATCACGTGCTTTTACTTCTCTGTTGCCGATTCCCGAAATATTGATCTTTGCGTCACTTATGCTGAACCCTAATTTCTTCCGTAACTTGTCTGTAATAAAGTTCAATTGTGCACCTAAATCAAGCAAAACTCCTGCTTTGATGGGGTTCCCATCACTGCTACTTACTTCTACTAGCGCAGCTCCCAAGAGTACGTACCAATTCATTTCGCTGAATTAGGCAGCCAGGTTTGTGTTTTACGCTTCTGTCAATTTGTTTGATATTTTCTAGTCGCTTTTCTGGGGACAATTTTAAAAAGAAATCGCATTGATAAATTGTATGTGCCTTCTTGCAGAGTTTGCATTCGTTTCCCACCAACGATAATTGCTTACTTCATCTATTCGGTTGTTTGGATGAGCCTGTTCTCTGATTGAGCATTTGTAATGTTTGAAATCTCATTTCAATGAACTTTAGCAACTCGTCTAGCGACGATAGGTCCAGTAGCAGTTTTAACGTTTGTTTATAAAGTGTGTAAGATGTCTTGTACAATTTTTTTTCAAAATTGTATGTTTTATTATCGGGTCCCAATATTCTTTTGCGGAAATGCCTATAGTTTGTTATGTGAACAAACATTCTTTTGGGGCATCCGTTAATATTTTGTGCGCTGTTGTTGACTCAATATTGATAGCTGGTTGCGCTATTAATTTATCTAACAAAGCCTTAGCTAACAACCGCTTATTGGCATATCGATTATGCAACATATCCTTTGCAATGATGTAGTTGCTGTTCGAGCTTGGTAAATGCAAAACGAGCCTGGCTGCCCCTCCCGTTAAGCTCATTTTCAAGTACCTAAACTGTAGTGTTTCTAATGAGTGTTAAATGTCCGTACAGGACTGCAGCGGTGGATTGCTGTCTCAGCGAGCGAAAAATTAGAGCTCAGATGGAAAAAGCCTTGTCTGGGGACGCGTAAGTGCAGTGGCAAGCTAGCTTTGCGGTGTCGTGGGGCGTGTTCTTTTCCCGCACCACAAGGGCCCACTATAAAATTTTTTTAGCCCTAAGATATGTAAAATCCGAAGGACCGTCGGTACGCGCCGATGGCTTAGGTAACCTACCGAAAGGATTGACGTGAGGAACTCGACGATTACGGCCATTACATCCTTGCCACGGAAATTTACGGCTCACAAATAAGAGTGGGGCATCCAGATGGTGGCGGTGCCTCCTCGCGCGCTTCCCAGCCGGATCAAGGATCCAAATTGATGCCTTGACCTATGTCTGGTGAGGTTAGGTCTGGTGCTTTTTAATTACTGAATTATTATTAAAATTTAACTTTAAGTGCTATTACTTCTAAATAGTTTAACTGATTACTAACAAATAATTCCATTTAAGAATAACTTAATATTTAAAGAACAAATTGGATTCTTTTTTACGTCACAATTACGGTCACTTAGGCTCTTTAATGGCACAGAAAGAATAAATTTAACTTGACTCAGCAGTGTACGGTCTATAATTAAGTGATTAACACACGAAAGGGCAAGATATTAAAATAATTTTTTTCTATCTTTGTTCTATTAACAACGATTCGACGTTATCACTTTCTCTGCCTTGACTTAAACCTCCGTGTTATGGTCACACAGTTGCGAAATACCGTTTCATTTTTTTGTGTTTGCGCGATGCACAATCAAACTAATTTTGCAGGTTTCACGAAAAAAAATATAAATATGAAAGAATTATTATGATTGCGATGAACATACACCGCCATTCCCAATGTCAAACCCCTTTCACTCTTCTGTCTAATAGAATTTAGCCGTCTCAACTTCCTTAACGGTGACAAGGTTTTTACTTTTCATTTTCCGACCTTCTCGTTCGAGCTGTTAGCAACAACTCCCGTTACGTTGATCATGTGAATTTAAAACAATCTTCTCGAAAACGTTCAAATCTCATTAGAAATATTTGCCTAGATTCGAATTAAACAATCTTTCAACTGAGTCACACATTAGCGATTTTACCGACACTTCTATTCAATTTCAAATTGTTTCAATTTGTGAAATTGATCAAAGCGATTCCGAAAAATTTTTCCATGCAAATCTACGTCGAGTAACTACACAAAGCACTAATCTGAATGATCCTTCTTTCACGTCTCGTCACTCTACCATCCTTCACAAAAACAATTTCAACTACTCGTCTTGATAATATAATAAATGCACCCCAGAAATTCCAACGTACATTCGGACGCGTGTATCTTTCTTCAAAATCTAAAAAAATCCGACACAAAGAAACTGTACAAGATGCCGTCTTGTCTCATCACGGTCCACCAATCTCCGTGAAGACCCACTACCAACTCCCCGTTCCGCCGACGAAGAAAAACATTTTTTTTCCGCATTGTCAACGAGAATCTCCTTTCCGTTGCAAATTCACATTTATTTATTTATTAACCAAACAAGGTGCTCACCAAAAAAAAAATTCAGATACATTTCCCTACAAATAACATTATAAGAATTTTTTTTCTTTGATATATATAACTTCATTAATAATTTAAAATTATAACATGCATCATAAGATCACATTTCTATTACTTTAAAGTTAGGAAAAAGGATTTGAAAGAGTAGGAATTACGACGAAATGAACTTGAAAACGGCTGTTTTAAATTGCAACATCTATTTATTGGTTCGTTTTCACCATAGATCGTAGAATGTTTACTTTCCATCAGTAAACGAGAATGTCTCGTAAATCTTGCTTGTTCTTTCAACATTGTCCTGTCTGCCAGGTAAGGAACTTTAATAGTACCTGTGAGGATGTCAAAAGCAAAGCAAGAGCTTATCATAGTGATTTCATATTGAGAATAAATTGCTGATTTTCATATGATGGCAAATTATGGAAATTTTGTGGGTCGTACAGGAATCTCAAAGCAAATAGCATGAACTGTCTTTAAACGGACTCCATCCTTACTGCATGAACATCAAATTCCAAACAACACTAGTGAATTCGAGAATACGCTACCCACTGTTTGATGAAGCCTAGAATTTTATTGGCCCTGCTAAGAACTTCATCGTGGTGTTAATTAAAGCGGAGTTTCTTATCTAAGAGGACACCAAGATCTATTATGCTATAAACTTTGGAAAGCTTTATATTGTTGAGGTGATCATCTCTGAGCAGAATTCTATTTTTCCGAGAAAAACTAATCACCTGGCATTTCTCAAGGTTCAGATATAGACGGTTATTATTAGACCACTCTAGTACGGAATTCATTTTATCTTGTAAGAACAGAAAATCACTTTGGGATGCTATAACGTGGTATAATTTTAGACCATCCGCATAAAATAAATGTGATATGTCAGACAACACTTCAGACAAGTCCGATATAAATATGTTAAAAAGAAGCGGTCCAAGATGACTACCTTGAGGTACACTGGAATAGACATGAATTTCATTGGATACATATCCCTGAAATTTAACGGTTCGACTTCGATTTTCGAGATAGGAATCTACCCAATAAAGCAGAGGGCCGGTGATTCCAAATTTACGCAGTTTGAGTGTCAAAATCGTATGATTGACACGGTCAAACGCTTTACTAAAGTCAGTGTAAATTGCGTCGACTTGGTAGCCGTTTTCCGTTGCATAGAGGATTTTTTCTGAACCCCTGTTGTTGGTCATTGAAATGTTGCTCTATAATGGGGGATATTTTAGAACACACTATTTTTTCAAATAATTTTGAGGCTCCTGATAATATGGCAATTCCTCTGTAATTTTCAACTGCCCGTTTATGTTTGTTTTTAACTCTTCCAAAGGAAAGAAGGTTCTCAATTCATTACGTATATTTTTTTTTTGCTTTTTTTTTTATGTATATTCACGCATAACTTTTAAACGGAGATAGATAAAAGAGTCCTGTGTTTGACAAATGATACGTCTTTCTTCCTGTTAGGTCCCATTTTAAGGATAAGAAATTCAAGTAACGATAAAGGGCTTTTACCGTCAAAACTAAAAAATTCCCGGCTTTTTCAGCATAACTGATCGACGCCTGTAAGAATTTTGATTGTAGAGGTTTCTTATAAAGGACAACATATTATATGTAGATATTAAAAGTTGAATTTAAATATTTTATACGAGAAGTGCCAATTAGTTGGCACTCTTCAAGGATTTGATGGAGTCCTTTGGTGACGGATGATAAAAATGATCAGCATGCTTAATTTTCTGCGTGAACGGTACATGTTAGTCAATAATTTCTACCGGAAATAACCAATAAATTAATTCTAAATGTGGCAACAATAGTTAAAGGGAACATTTCAGGATGCTTTTCTCTTATGGTTTTACTCCGGGCCTTCCGACCTCTCATCGGCCAAAGACGAAGTCTCGATACGTGCCAAAGGGCTGTACCCTACAGGTCACCTGGTCCGGGCAACCTTAGCCTAGTCCGAGGTGGTTGCTTGCAGGCTAGCTAGTTCAGAGAGGAATTTCGGTCGCAGGTTTGATGTGAGTAGACTAGGCATACTTACAATCTTTCAACCACCGATTCAAATGTCCGTTTAAAACGTGCAGAATAATTTCCCGAAGAAAAATTTCGCCATTACATTACCGCAGCCCTTGTGAGGCTTCCAACCAAACCAAAACAACAAAGGCGAATTCGAGCGTTCTTGATCTAACTACCGACGTAGTGGCAGACATAAGCTACTCTAATTCTAGCCGAAATATTCTACGCTAATAAAAAAACTGGCACGGCGAACCCGAACCGAACAACCGAGCCGATCAGTCATGGGTTGTAAAAAACCCCTACCCTCTAGGCAGCATACTTACCTCCCGCTTCAACTTCCCGCTGAAAAGCTACACTACCAAAAGGATAGAAAAGGTTTTGTTTAATAGTTCATGGTTAGTTGTATTTATACATAAAATATTCCTTGACATTCTTCCTACAATTATCAATTACAATTAAAGAATTCTATTTACATGAAACCACACTTAATAACTTTTTTTCAGAACAACACACAAGTCCAACAGTAGCCAACAGAAGGAACTTTCTTGATTAACAATGCTCGGCGACTGAGTATTCAATTCCACCCCACTGGGTGGATGCGAATCGCAGGATTGTCGAAACTCGGGAACAATATGGCACTCGGTTCCACTGATGGCTGCTTGTTGCCACCGAAAAATCCTACTGAGATGCCGATGCGAGAGTACGCACAATTTCAATCCTGTCTCTCGTCGCGCTCGAACTAAAATTACTCGGCTACGGCGGTGCAGCGAAATTAAGCTGAATAGTTTCGAATTGAACAAGAATTATTCTTGGTTGATTCACGTAAGCCACGCATGGGACGACTGGGGTTTTTTTTACTATGTGCGGTCGGTGGCCACATTTCCCGCGTCTTTGCTACGTCGTTGTGATATTTCGACGACAGTGGCTGGCTGTAATGCTGGCGCTCCGCGATCACGAGTTGAATGCGAATTTGCCGATTTTTAGGTTGTTCGCGTTCAATTGAGTTCTTGTCAAGAAATCTCTTATACGACAGCAAGAGAGCAGTGCTAAACTTATCGTCGCGAAACGACAGTTGCGAGATGTTGAAGAATGTTTGGCGTCAATTTTTACGAATTTTTTGTGAAGTCCGACGCGATAACGTTCAGATAAATTTTCATAACGAATGCCAAATTGTTGCATGCACGCGCTATACATGCAACCGTACAGATCCCGGATTTCTGCACGAATTTTCCTTTTCCATTTAGCGCGGCTTAACACGCTAGAGATCTGCTTATACGCTTTCTGCTTTTGGGAAACACGTGAATTTTGCCCTCGTATACTTTTCTCGGCTCCTTTTTCCACGTAGGCAAAGCGGCAAACTCATAAAACATGTTAGATCGATCGATTAGAATATTTTAAATTGCTTTCCTGAAGCTATTCAACCGAAATGGGAATGTTTAAATTTTTCCGCGACGGCTCCTCGAGCAGTTTTCCTAGGCGGACTGCTCGATTACTACACATATGCTGCCTGAACTTTAGTGTTTTGGGTTGCATTCTAAAGTTCGTGAAGGACAGCAGTGATGATAAAGTTCTCAGCGAGCTCAAATTTCGGGCTTCGCTGGAATGACCTTTCCCGGTGACGCGTACGGGTGCTGCGGTGTCACGAGGCGGGTTCTTCTCGACAACGCATGAACCACACTACGAAAATATTTTTCACGCGTACGTATTGAAGATATAACTCGGCCTGGCAGAAACCGAAGGAGGTCTTTTATCATTCGGCTTAACCTGCTGATGACGCAAACAATCCCTCCGTTTTCAACGGCGAAGCTAACTAATATCTAAAAATGGGCAACCGGGTGCACTCTCCCAACCAGATCGAAATCCAGATGACTAGGTCCATCTTCAAGGACATATTATCCCTTGGCGTAAAGCCCCCTAAAGCCAACTAAGAATGAAGGCAATCATGGGAGGTCTACATAAGGAGATATATCGCCTCATGTTGCGGTTCTTTAGCCGTTTCGTGAGGAAAAAAGAAGACTCAGTTTTTGTTCATTTAACAATCCATTTCTTTATTCCAGGACAATCGATTTCAAGTATCACTTTTAATTCAGAACAATTTAACTCTATAAGTTAATTTTCTCTACCGCGAATTCTAAAATTTTTATATACGCCCTTGCTTAGACTGCTACAGTGCTCGCGATATGAAAATCCATGCAGGCGATAAAATTACATAATATCTCACAGAATTCAAGGAAAATTTATGTGTGTGTGGGTGTCATTTCAAGGTATGTAGATATTCAATTCAAACAAATAAAACAAATACAACATTTAAATATGGCTCGTTAGCATATATAAATTAAATGAATAGTTTATAAATCTTTTCTCTTCTTAGATATTTATCATATACGTAATATTGTTATGAGTTCTTGTCTGGAAACAGACACAATTTCAAACAAACACAAGTTTTCTAAAATTGTTCACAAACTTCCTTTATTTTGTAAAGTCATTTGTTTTACACAGTTCAATTCTTAATATAACTGGTATACTAATTTAACACTTTTACTTTGAATAACTTTAGCGTGGTTTTGCCATTCAGATCTTACTATCTTAACTAATGTTACAATCATTTTTATACTATTCTTTTGTTTATGTTGAATCAAGACTCTTTTGCCTTGACCTTTCTGAACTTGGGCCTTATGCCAAGTTCCGTTACTCCAGTGCAATGGACTGGCGTAACTTTATTTGTAATTATTGGCCTTATGCCAATAACTAATACGCGAGGTTTGTATTTTGCACAAGTGCATAAACTTGTACAAAATATAATTGTGTTGAATGTTCTAATTAATCGGTTGGCCTTATGCCAATTACACAAACTGTCCCAGTTCTTGTACTAGGATTTTATTCTTGGTTTGCACAAGTGCATAAACTTGTACAAGATAATAATTTCAAAATGAATTCAAATACACTCGTTGACTTTTGGATTACAAGCGAAATTTATTTTGTGTATCAATCTTTTATATTAAAACTAAGTACATCGTGGAGTTGCAATTCCCACGCCAAGAAATGCAAACGCAACGAGATTCACCTATTCTAAAATAGGTAGATCACGTTGCATTCACGTCTGAATCTTGTCTAGCGCACATCGACAAGGCATGTCGAAGCGCGAGTTATGTCCGCTAAACCGGCGGACAACAAAAATAAAAGATCAAGGAGCAAGTTTAAACTTCTTTATTCACATAAAAACTGAGACTAATTACATTCTATTTCAGTTTTATATAAAATGTATGAAAATGAAAAGTGCTGAAGCAGCGTTACAAATTTTCCATCGCTGCTTCTGGCAATTTTAGGAAAAGACGTTAACTTAGCGAAATAACTGAAATCTGAATATTCATGAAATATGAAGATGTGCTATGCAGGTAAATGTCACGTGTACTAGCGAAGCTCTAGAGTGTAGGTGTTACCGTAACTCGTCCCCCCTTGGAAAAAAGCGACGGTAGTCGAAATGGAATTTCTGATGCTGGAGCTGGTGATGGTGCGGATTTAATTTTGTAGGTAACATAAATGATTATGACGATCAAAAAGATTGCCTGGGATATCCACAGGATGAGAAAAACGGTGCTTTTGCTGTTGCTTTCACTTTGGATTGTTTGAATGACGTCGCTTTGCTCGAAGTGATATTTTTCCAACTGCTTCAGAGTGATGTTTTCCTGTTTTATGGTGAGGTTGATTTTATTGAATATAATTGGATGAATTGTGATATCATCCCAGAAGGTCCTCGAATGTTCTTCGTACGTGATGCCATTGACTTGGATGCTGCAATCCTTGAAGTGAAGTAGCATGTTTCCGGTAACAGTTTTTGGGCTGAATGGACAATCTGAGGTAATATTTGTTTCAGGTGCGTTAATGAAAAGAAGAAGGTTTGGCTCAGGTTCGTAAATTTCCGAAATATGGTCTGTGAGGCTGTACTCGCAATTAGCTGGCTCGTTGGTTATTAATTTTGCAATGCAGGATGTAGTTTGTGTGCTTAGTTGACTGATTGGCTTATTGCAGTAAAATATATTTTCGATTTCTGGACATCTGGTATCGAATTGTTGAATATCTTCTTGGTTTAGGGCCGTATAGGGTTTGGTATGGATCATCTTGGAGTCTTTGAATGGGATAGGTATTACATGGAAAAATTCATAGGTATTGTTTTGGATGATGGGGACTTTAATGTTGAAGATGTAATTAGTGCCATTCAGATAAGCTTGTAGACCTAATAATTCGTAAAAATTGTGTTCTTCCGAAACTATTGTGACATTTTCTTTGACCAATATGCTGTGAATTTCAGTCAATTCCTCAGAATTTAGTATTTGTTTTGAGATAAGGTTAATTTTGGCTAATATTATTGCTTCTGCTATGTTCGCTAAGTGATTGTATAGAATATCAATATTGTAATTGATTTGGTTAAGAATTTGAACTTGCTGGATAAGGTAGTGCTCTTGTCTTATTCCGTTATTAATGATTTCTCGATTGTTTTTCAGATAATTTGTTATTGCATCTTGTTGTGAATTAATATGGTCTGTGACGTTTTCAAATCTTTGGATCATTTTCAGATTCATGAATGCTTGCTGGTTCACTTCATTTTGAAATTTTGATTGGGCTAACAATATTGTTTCTATTTGTTTGTTTAACAGTGATGCGTCGTTCGCATCCATATTTCCGGTAATGAATTTAATGACACTCCCAAGTCCGTTTACCAATCCTCGCTTATTTCTCTTTCTGGTAAGGAGGGAATTTAATTTCGCTCTGGCCTCTTGAAGTTTTAAAGATGTTGTAGTTAGGGAGTTGTTTAGTTCGTTTGTCTGATTGAAGTGGTCCAGTGAATCCTGTATTTTGTCAATGGCCCGTTCGTATACACTAAGTCTTATTATGTGTATCAGGTTGATGTGTCCTTCGATTAATTTAGCGGTCCCTATTTTCAGTGGAAGAAGTCCCAGGTTGTTTCGTAAGTCGTGAATCTCGAGTTTCTGTCCCATTGGCAAAATTGCCCTGAAATTTAAGTTTGCGTTTGAGTTTAGATTTGTGTGTTTTCTTGTTTTTATCAGTTATAACGGTTACGTAATTATTAGTTTTGATTTTCTGTTTTTTAAATCTAGGAGTAATTTTATTTCGTCTGCATTCTTTCCTAAAAGTAATTTCGTTTTCTTGGAGTATTTGTGGGTCTTCACGATCTGAGTTTAGCTTTTCTAGGTTTTTGTTCGTTAATTTGTCAAGTTTTTCTTTAATTTGTGGGTAAATTAAGGCTCTAAATTCGTTAAGTCGTCTAAGGTAGTCGTGCTCGTTGTTATAGGTCAGATCTTTAGTGAAGGTGTGTGTTCTGCCAGTAAATAGTTCGTAGGGACTTAACTTTGTTGCAGAATGTATAGCATTGTTATAAGTTATCAGTGCATCATTTAATATGTCAGTGTGATTAATATCGAGGTGGTATTTTTTCCTTTCGGAGTAGATAATCCTATAAGCTTCTGTTAGGGTAGAGTTTAGTCTCTCGACGAACGCATTACTACTTGATTGTTGGAAGGAGGTTATATGGAGTTCAATGTTATATTGGTTGCAGAAGTCTTTGAATATTAAAGACGTCATTTCTGCCCCTTGGTCGGCGACAATTTTCTTTGGTGTTCCATGAAGGCTGAAGAAATGTCTCAAACTTTTCATAATATTAAGGCTGCTTCTTGGTTCAAGTGTATAAGCAGCGGCGAATTTTGAGAAACGGTCGATCAGTGTAAGGATCGCATGGTTGTTGATAGTGTAGAGGTCTAGGTGAATGCAGTCTAGAGGTTTCAGGGGGCTCTCTGTTTGCTGAAATTTAATTTTAGGTGGATTCCGGTCGTATTTTAGGGTCTGGCAAGTTTCACAGTTGTTGATAATTCTTGTTATTTTACTTTTAAGGTGGGGAAAGTAAAAGGTCCGTTTGAGGTGCTTAACTGTTTCGTTTATTCCCCTATGGTTACTTTTTTTTATGGTAATCTTGGATGATTTTATCTTGTTCATCGTCCTCTAGCACATCCGTAATCATTTCCATGCAACGTATGACTTTGTAATTTGAAAAGTGTTTCGAGTAAGTAGATTGGACTAATCTGAATGTTTCATCGTCTGTAAGAATGGCCGTTAGTTTGTTGGGGACGAGATATTCCTTAAAAATGTTGGTGAGATTGTCTTCTGTGAAGGACGGAAGTCGGAACGTTCTACGTTGCTTGTTTCTGAATATAATCTGTGTTGATATTGGGGGTCTTCTGTCTGTTTTTGTTAGGATTACTTGTAAATTGAAATTATTTATGGGCTGTTCTGAAATTGGTATGCCATCATTGAAATTTTCGTCCGCTGAGTGTACGGTGGAAATGTTATCGTTATTGGCTGAAGTGGAAGCATGGGCCAATTGGGAGTCCGCTATGTTAACTTCCTCATTGCTATTAGGTGGTGTGTCTTTTATTTTTATTCTGCTAAGAGCGTCAGCGTTTGTGTTTAGACTTCCTTTTTTGTAATGAAGTTGATAGTCAAGCTCCTCAAGTTTGAGACGCCATCGAATCAGTTTAGAGTTTGGGTCCTTAAGGTTCATCAACCACGTAAGGGGCTTGTGGTCGGTTATTATAGTGAATTTATGCCCAAATAAGTAGGGTCTGCAATACTTAGTTGCCCATACAATGGCCAGGAGTTCCTTTTCCACTGTTGAGTAGTTTATTTCGGAGTCTTTAAGTGTTCGACTAGCGTAGCAGATAGGGCGGTCTTTACCTATAGGGCCCTGAGATAACACTGTGCCAAGTGCAAAGTCACTCGCATCGGTGGTTAGGATAAAAGGCTTCTCGAAATCGGGGTACTGAAGGATGGGGTCATTCATTAGTAGGTTTTTACACTCCTTGAATGACGATATGAATTTTTCGTTGTGTATTACTTTTCTGCCCTTTTTTAAACACTCAGTGAATGGTTTTGTTAATCGTGAAAAATCTTCGATAAACTTCCGATAATAGCCAAGTAGACCTAGGAATCCTTTTATTTCCTTTTGGGATGTCGGGATAGGAAATTTCTTTATTGCACTTATCTTATCCGGGTTAGGCTTCACACCTTCTGTTGTTACAATGTGTCCAAGGAATGCAATTTCTTTGCGCATAAACTCAAATTTATCCGGTTGAATTTTAAGGTTGGCTTCACGAAGTTTGCGGAATATCTTCCTTAAGTTCTCTCCGTGTTCCTGTAGTGAGGTGGAATATACAATTATGTCGTCTAGGTAAACTAGACAAATTTTGCCTTGGAGGTCTTGTAGGATGTTGTCCATTACTCGTTGAAAGGTAGAAGGGGCGTTTTTTAATCCAAAAGGCATCCGGATATACTCGTAGTGGCCACCTTCTACAGTGAAGGCTGTTTTCTTAATATCGCATGGGTCCATCTCTATCTGATGAAATCCGCTGGCGAGATCCAATGTTGTGAAGTACATGCTCTTGCCTAATTTGTCCAAGATTTCCGTTATGTTTGGGAGAGGGTAGCGATCGCTAACGGTCTTTTCATTAAGCTTCCTGTAGTCGATGACGAGTCTCCATTTCTGCTTTCCGCTAGCATCCCGTTTTTTGGGAACAATCCAGACTGGAGAGCTCCATGGAGAATAACTTGGTCTTATTATTCCTTGCGAAAGCATGTCATCGATCTGTCTTTTCACTTCTTGTTTATGGACGTACGGATACCTATATGACTTAGTGTATATAGGTATGTCGTCAGTAATTTGAATTTGATGCTTTATTTGATTCGTGAAAGTCAGTTGCTGGCCTTCGCGAAAGAACAAGTCATCGTATTCTCGGCAGATTTTATACAGGAGATCTTTCTCTTCTTTGTTCATATGGGAAGTCCGAAGTGATTTATTTATATCACCTGCAGCGTAATTGTCATCATTTAGGTTGAGATTGAAAGTATTTATTTCTAAATGGCTATTGAAAAATGAATTGGCTTTTAATGGTTGTTCCAACAAAATGGTCTCGTCAACGTTTGATGTGTTAACGACTTCAATAAAACTATACCAATCTTTGAGTGGTAGAGTCCTTCTGGAATATGGACTTGCGGTTTGATTTCCGTTGTCTGGATGTGAATGTCGCCATTTTCCACATCAACTGGTAGTTTGGCAACGATTTTGCACTTTGCAGGTACTATGAATCTTTCAGACATGTAATTTGGTTTAATATGAAGGGGTAAAGAGGCAGGTTTAGTTTTAAGGGTTTTCGTCGCAAAGTCAACAGTAGCTCCCAAAGCTGAAAGGGTATCAAGACCTAGCAGTCCATCAAAGTATGAGTGAAATTTGAAAATGAGAAACGTGATCTCTCCAGGTTGGTTAAATTCAATGAAGTTGGGCATTGTAATTTGTTTATCCAACCCGTGTTTATTGAAGATAGTGGAAATGGTAACTGGTTTGATTTTCTGAAGGTCCTCTGGACGGGTGTGTTCAGGGTTGAGAAATGAGGCTGATGCTCCTGTGTCAATTAAAAATTTCAAAGGACGGCCGAAAGGGGAGGCTATATTTATGTAAGGGAGTACGGATCCATGTTTATTTAGGTCTATGAATCCGATTGGTTCTTCGAGGCAGGTTGTGGAAAATTTTGGTCATCTACTTCGTGTTGTAATTCTGATTGAGAATTTTCAGGGTTATTTTCCCAGATTTCTTTTATGTTTTCCGAGTCTTCATTGAAATAATAGCCTGGGTTTTCGTTATTATAATATTGGTCTAACTGTTGGTAGTTTCCGTTTCCGCATCCTTCACTGCTTTCTAGAGAGGCAACATTGAATAATTCTTCCGAAATAAAGTTTGGAGGTCCTGTTGATCTGAAAAAGTTATTAGGAGGAGGAGGACGATGAAATGCCCGATTCTGTTGCTTTGATTGCCGGGTGAATGCTGAGGTTGTATCCATTGGCTCCGGCCTTGTCTGATTATTAATGCCCGGTGGCGATCGATGTTGTGGTGTTTGGTTGAAGAATGAATCATTTGGTGATCTAACAAAATTTGGGGGTTGCGTCGGTCTATATCCGGAGTTAAAAGGGTTGTAATTTAATTGAAATGGTCTGTTGAAATTTGGTTGGGTCGGCCTTATTGCTGGATTCCAAAATTGAGGGACTTGGAAATTAAAGCTCGGTGGTTTAAACTGAAAATTGACGGGTTTGTGGACCGGAACAGACGATGGTTGTACTAAGAAGTTGCTTTTAGGTTTTTGAATTTGAGTGGTCTTTGTTAAGGGATTATCGTGTCTGGAATACGATATATTCTGCTCCTGTATGCAACACGAGAAAGCCTTTGCCAACGTCTCAGGTTTCATTGCTCTTATCGTCGAGCCTAGGGGTTCCCTTAATCCAGCCAGGAAAGAATTGAGGCACATTTCAGTGAATAAATTGCGTTTGGCACTGATAACGTTTGCGTCAGTCTCATGTGTTTGTACGTGGTTCGTCATGGTAGAGAGAATTTCTATGATCTCACTGTAAAAGACCTCAACTGTTTTGCTGCCTTGTTTCAGACTATGTAAATCGCTGATAAGAGATGTTTCATTGCGCTTATCAGTGTAATGAAGAACTAAATTTTGTTTGATCTGGGTCCAATCAAGTGGGGTCCCATACATATTGAGAACTTCATTGGCTGGCCCCTCTATTTTATTTCTAATGGATCGGAGAAGGATATTTCCATAAGGTGTTCCCTCAGTGCACGATATAATTGAACGAATTTCTTCCACATTATTAATAAATTCAAAAAGAAGCCTCGGATTGCCATCGAACTTGGGCAGATCTTTGATTGCGTCAGGGACGCGAAGTGAAGTAAGCAGAACGTTCATAGCCTCTGTTGCCATATTTGGGCTTTCAATAAAAACTTCGGAACTCGCGGCACTATTTTCAAAAGCACTTCCCACTACAGCACTCATATTTGGAATTTCAATTTCTTCGCAATTGTTTTCCCTAATGGGAGTCAAAAATCTTCTCCTGTGTCTAGAGTACGGGTTTCTGAGGAATCGTTTCATAAATGAATTGCACTAATTGGCACTAATTAATTATTGGCACTAATTAAAGGATTTAGCTGTAAAGGAATAGAAGGAGTGATATTCAACTTACCAGGTAGTTATTCCGAAGTAAATGTTCATTTTAAAACGTATCACTTTACGGCGATAAACTCTATTTAGTTAAAGTTTAATCACTGCTCGAATAATCGACTGCGCCAGTTATGTCCGCTAAACCGGCGGACAACAAAAATAAAAGATCACGGAGCAAGTTTTAACTTCTTTATTCACATAAAAACTGAGACTAATTACATTCTATTTCAGTTTTATATAAAATGTATGAAAATGAAAAGTGCTGAAGCAGCGTTACAAATTTTCCATCGCTGCTTCTGGCAATTTTAGGAAAAGACGTTAACTTAGGGAAATAACTGAAATCTGAACATTCATGAAATATGAAGATGTGCTATGCAGGTAAATGTAACGTGTACTAGCGAAGCTCTAGAGTGTAGGTGTTACCGTAACTCGCGCTCGACAAAACAAGTGTCAATTGCAGCTCCACGATGCACGTACAATTTATTGTCTTGAAACAAGAACTTTAGGAATTTTGATGTACAATGATGAACTTTAGGTGGTGATATCTATGAGAATCAACATATGGGAATTTTATTTTTTTCTGTAATACCGAATTGCTGACCAAGATATTTTTGAGGTTGATTCTCATAGACATCACTTCACATTGGAATTTGCTACAGTTTATATGTTATGATCATCAAATTATTGTCCTTTTGTAAATTCCAAACTATTGTTTATATCGCAAAAATGATCCCGAGATAATTGATTTGATTTAATTGATTTTTGTTTAGATTTGGGTTTGGATGAACCGTCGATTGATTTGCAATAGTCGCAAAAATATAATCGCTCATATTGGACTTCGTTTGGCTTAGATGGACCATTTTCGGAAATTGGAATTTTAATGTTTCTGAAAGCTACTAGTTTTCTCGAAAATGAAATTTAATTGGTTTACTTAAGGGTTTGATATTTATGAGTAAGGTTTTGTCCTTGGGCTTATTCGGCTTAGATATTTTGCTGATTACGTCATACGTTTCGGCGTTCACTTTACTTAACAGTATGGCCCTTTGCTTAACCAGCATCCTCCACGTCCTTTGCTACAAAATATTGCTCGAGTCTATCTACAAAATTCTCCCAATCGTCTTTTTGTATATCAAAATCTAGGTTAGCTGACACCTCCCTTTTTCTTTTGTTTCTTTTTGAGCGCTGGTTCACTCGCCGTGTCACTTTTTCACCTTGTACTATCAAGTACCGCACTGTTTTTATTTTTGTCACTATCGCTTGCGTTTAATATATCGTCTAATGTTTTTACACTATCACCATGATTTGAACCTATTTGTGCTGTTACAAATACGCGTAACACGCGTCTCTCTACCGTTTGCTTAACGTTTACTAGAAGCCCGTTGGCTTGGCACACTTTTATTAACTCGCTTTTATTCAGAGTGTGTATCCAAGATGTGCCTAAACTGCTCATTTGTGCGGCTCACGCTTTCTCTTCCCGTTTTTCCTCGTCGCCAATGTAGTATATTTAGGGGGACCATAAGTAACACAACTGCTTTCTAGTATAGTTTAGAGTAGAATGAATTTATTATACAGTATAAATAATATAATACATCAACGTGTAACTCGCGCGCACGTATATATGTGTGTGCTCGCGCGCACGTATATATTGCTTATATTCTTACACTGCAAGAACAAAGGCACGCGTGCCGATTAAGCAGTGTCTTTCTAAGACAACAGATTTTCCGAGCCGGACCCAAGTGTCCAAGTACTTTGGTTAAAAATTTGGTCTCGTGTTTCACTTACAAGTTATTTCGATTGTCTCATCTACTTTCTCATCAAGTCTGTTCATTTTTTTTCTTCCTAGTTCCATGAATTTTTATCAATTCCTAGTCATATTATTCATGGAGATTTCGCCGAAATGTAACTTTACTCATTGGGTTATTTAATTAATCGCTTCTTTCTAATTTTCCTCACAAGTTATGTAATCCTACCTACCCTCAAAAATCTTTACCTTAATGATATGTTGCTTGTTTGTATTGAAAAATAGATCCGTCATTCATTGATCTCAAAATACATTTCATTACGGAAATTTCAGATTAAATAGCAAGCTGAAGGCTTTTCTTATCAACATGTAAATTTTCCTCTCTGACTTTCTGCTCCCGTTAGCATGCAGGACGTGAGCTTGCAGGGGCCTTTCTCGCAATACATTTAGCTGTTCACATAATTTGAGCAAATGTAAACAAGAAAACCTACAAAATTCGTCGAAAAGAGATTCAAACTATTATCTTACTAGATCAGTTAAGGTAACGACTCTATGTTTATGAATCTCAATCAGTTATAGCGTCGTCTTCCTCCTAATGGTTAGGATCGTTCATCATGAACAATGAATAAATCTTCTCTTATAGGAAATTTCCTGTTAACCAACATGAACTGAACCTCCCTCACCACACGCAAGCCATACTAGATAATGACAAAAACAAATCCCCGTCACGGTAACCATTTTCAAGACCAACACTTCCACCGTTGAGCAAATGTAACTTTCTTAACACTGAACATTTTTAAAATTATATCGTCTATCGTACTTTTATGCAAAGTGCCTCATAATAAACTCGCTAATATGCTGCCATTAATTAATTTTGCATGACGGTCTTATTAACTCTTTCTCAACGTCTCGGTTCAAAATAAACTCAAGTTAAATGCACATGTAAAACTTTGAATCCTAATAAGCAGGAGCAGTTCACGATCAACCATCTCCACCAAAACCACCGTCCCACGAAGCCTATCATAGCATAAATAGATACGTGAGATAAAAGTCATAATAGTGGTGCCCAATTACTACACACAGCCACCGTTCTTAATCACTTTTCGACATCTTTAATTGCAAATTTAAATTGATATAAAATGTGAACAAAAATGGCGTATAGAAATCACTAAAAATTTAGAAATCATCTGTTGTTAAAAACAATGAACCAAATCCTTTAAGATTGTGGCCAAAGTGTTTCTTCCTTGTAACTTATTATGTTTAAGAAATCTCTGCACTTTCGAAAATTCAACTAGGCACATAGAAAACTGACAAAATGAATCGATTTTGAAGAATCATGCGGAAAGCATAAAATCTTGTAACCCGCGCACTTTTTCCCCAATTCACGGTTAGAAACAACAAATATACAGTAGCCTTAAACGGTACGTAATTAACTGAACTGATGCTAAGACAACTGGCCGACTGCCGCAACTTTCATCATAACTTTAAGGGTTCGGCCACATTGCATTTTACTGTCGAGCGAATTTTAGACGCAAATATGAACACACTACGACAAGATTTGCAAAAGAAGTTCAGGCAAGCGCAGAACTAATATGCTCATTTAAAGGTATGTCTCTGCCCGGAATACGTGCGCTCCGTTTTGTTTAGGACAATCGGATGAATTTAGATATGGCGAATACCCAAAGAGCAGCGGCATCATTGTTACTAAGGCGCAGGGCGCGAAAAAGAATATTACGTAAACAACGAATTCATCCGCGAATGAAATTAAGACCGGTTAAGGGTTTTTTTTTTAAATCGTGTTATCCGGAATTCCGTAAATATAGTAAAAAGTTGTTTGATTACTACGGAATGAGTGTACAGTTATTCGACATTGTTTTGCAGTATTTAGGACCTCATATTAAATACAAAGACACACACTACATTTAGATCTGCAATTTCACCGGAAGAAAGGCTTTCAATAACGATAAGGTAAGTAAAGTGTAAAAAAAGATTGCAATGATTTTTACAAATATAAGTTTTGTGAAAAGTGTTTATGTTAATTTTATAAACAGAAGATGTTTTAGTTTTACTCAAATAATAAGTGCATTACAGATATCTTCGATCCGGAAATAGTCTAAAGTCTTTGCATCACGATTATTTGGTTGGAGTATCAAAAAAATGCTCCATAATTAAGGATACCTGCATCAAACTTTGGCGACAGCCAATATACTTGTATATGAAAGAGCCCAATGAAATTGCATGGCGAAAAACAGCAAACTGTTTCTACGTGCGAGCTAATTTTCCAAATCGCTTAGGAGTCATTGATGGCAAGCGCATTTGATGCAAGAAACCGGATAATGCTGGCTCAGAATATTTTAATTACAAACAATATTCCATTGTGCAAATGGCATTTGCAAATGCTAATTATAGCTTTATAAGCATTGATCTCGGGGGCTATAGCAGCTGCAGTGATTCAACGATTTTCTCGAATTCAAACCTTGAAAAAAAAAATTGTTAATTCAAAAATAAAACTGCCAGAGAAAAAGAAACTCCCCAATGACACAAGTGGAAAGGAAGCACCATTTATTTTTGTTGGTGATGAGGCGTTTGCATTGGCGAACCATGATCTGCGACCATATCCTCGTAAGAAATTGTCACCTGCCGAAAGGATTTTTAAGTATCGTGTCAGCAGAGCGCGACAATGCGTTGAATGTACGATCGGGATTTGTAGTTTATGAAGGTATGCAAAATGTCCGTGTAGGGCTGCAGCGATGGACTGCTGCCTCGGCGGAAGAAGATGTTAAGATTCGCCGAGAATGACCTTGTCTGGGGACGCGTGAATGCGCTGGCAGGCTAGCGTTGCGGTGTCGTGGGGCGGGTTCATTCCGCCAGCACCAGGACCCACTACAAAAGAATTTCGCATTCACGAATTCTCGAGGCTCAAAAGAAAGGTCGACCGAAGTCGAAAAACGTAGGTAACTAACGAAGGGGAAAATTGCTTGCTTAGAGAACAAGCCTAAACGTGTCAAAACAGACGGACTTGGGGAGACTTCCGGATCAAGATCCAAATGTTGACGTGGCCGTACATCTCTCGTTTGAGCGGAAAACTCATACCAACCTCCTTTGTATGAGCCCTCTCTCAACGGCTATTGTGGATGTGACCGATTTATGTCATAGAATTATGTGATCGGGTCACTTAACTCTATGTCCTAAAACGGGCACGTGAGTGGAAGGCCACTCAACTCGGCAAGAGCCCCTGAAACTAAAAACAGGTGGGGCGCATCCGATGGCTAGCCCATTTTTGCAAAGAAGCCTTCCAACGTGGCGGGTCCTATACCCGGTCAGAGGGACAGAATGGAAAGACCGAGCTGAGATAAATTATCTTTTCATTGTTTTTCATTAACCGTGTGAATTACAAAACAATTGAAATTTCCATGTATCAGGAACAAGGTAAATGCATTGGTTTCATAACCGACAAAGAATAAATAACAGAGTTTTGAAGAATTAATATATATGAAAGAAGAAAAAATGGTCTGTTAAATTGATATATTATTGTTTGAAAAGTTTCCTGCACGAAAAAAAAGAGAATAATTAAAGAACAACCAAAATATTTACCAATTGCTAAAGTGAAAACACTTCTTTCTATGATGCAACAAACTGAAAAGGCATTTTATTTACTTTTCTTCGTAATTTATAACAATAATATGCTGATCATATGGCACACGGCGAGAAATGGGTCATCGTGCATGACGATTATGCTGGCGGTGCGATATGATGTATTCACAATATAATAGTTAATTGATCAAAGTTGAATGACAATGTAAAATGCTTATGTTTTTATAATATTGTAATTAATTGATCAAAGTTGAATGACTATGTCAAATGCTTAAGTATTGAAAATTTACAATGTGAATTTATGTTTATTTAATGCAAGGCAATGTAATTATGCAATACAAACTAAAGAAATTTAGAATGAAAGTTATTGAACTTGAGGCAATTTATTTTGTTTTTGATTATCGTTATTGTTTATCTTGTAGACTTATGAAAATCCTCCCCCCGTTGAACTGCAGTTCAAGACTCGTTGAGCGTGCTTGATTCCAATTTGAATGGGCCTCTTGGTTTCGGAGTAGGTTGTCGTTGACAATGTTTGAAGGACTTGTAGATGATCAGGATTACGAGTGATATAGCGAGTACTAGACCAAAGTAGCCGACTAGATAATGGTGGATATCTCTCATACATGTTGTGAGCCTGGATCGTTAGATAGGGCTGCTTCACAATGCAGCCTTCTCCAATAGTCATAATTCCCGTTGCTTGAAGTGATAGTTGTGAAGACACGCCATTGCATACACTGTTGAGGATAGTTGTTAATCCTTAATCCTGGCTGAACGCTCACTGTCATTAGCCTGTATATTTGTACCAGATCATCTTCTGGCAGCGCGAGTGTTAATGCCTTCGGCAAATGGCTCTTTATCATGCGTAGTTCTTGGAGGAGTTGCTGTGGTGCCAAAATTCGGGAATTTATTTTTCCATGGTGAGCGTCAACAATTGTGTCAATTAAAGCTCTGTGCGTCCGTTGTAAGTCATTGACAGCCGTGAAGATTTGAATAGCATGCGCCATATATGTCGAAAATTTATGTTGTTGGATAATTTCTTGGTCGATCTGGTTCATTTTTTCAGCCTGTTTATTCGCAGTTATTGTTAGCTGGCTGAAGTGCCCATTTATGCAATTGTAGTTACTTCGCGTTATATTCACTATTGAATCTAGTATTGATGTTTGGTTTTTCAGCATCTGTAGAAGACGATTCTGATTTGAGGTCGAATCATCAATCACTTCTTCAATCTTTTTTGCGTAATTTGAATCCAACACTCCGAAGAGGCTATTCGCAATGTTTCCCACGATGTCAATGGCACCTCTATTGGCTCTTTGATGCGTTGTCTTGTGAAGCATTAGATGGTCATCTCCTTCGATTTTTTTTGAGCTGAAACTAGATTCTATGTACAGTGTCTGAACATACTCTGTTTTCCACTAGTTGATTGCAAAGTTCATATGAGATGTCCGCTGCGGTTTTCAAAGTAGTGTATTCTTTCCAATAGCTTGTCATGTTGAAGAATACGACTAATTGCCAGTCGCTGGGAACAATGCTGGCTCTTCCAAGATTTTCAAAGTGTACTGATGGTCGGGTTTCGTCAAAGGGCTTTAATTCTATCACTGAAGCTCTTGCTGAAGGGAAAACTAGACATGCCAATAGAACCGTTGTTAGGACTTATCCAAGAGTTCGTCTTCGTTTCTTCGGTGGCATATCTTCGCTATTACTGCGTTAATTTCGGGTTGGTTCTGATATTGACTCAACAGGTTGGTGTTTAGCTGGTGTCTCCACACTACCGGTACTCGAATTGGTTGTATCATCGATTTCAACTGGAAAAGGTGCAATTTTGTGGATGCAGCGTTTTATTATTTTGTTTGCTGTTTTTATATCAACAACTCTTACGCGGTTGTCAGAGCCCTTATGAACTGCAATGATTATGCCCAGAGGCCAATGTAGAGGAGGCATGTTGTCTTCATGTATCATTACAATTACTCGAGGCTTGATGTCTGGCTACTCTTCTATTCATTTTTGGTGCTTTTGCAGTAAGTGAAGGTACTCAAGAGACCATTTTTTCCATAAGTCATTTTTAAATTTCTGCACCTCTTCCCACCTTTTGCCTAATCTTACCTTCAGAGGTGCTGCCGAGGGGTCGACATTGTTGATGAGTGGTTCTCGGATGAAAAAATGTCCCGGCGTTAGATCATTTGGATTATCTGACAATGGCGTTAAAGGACGTGAGTTCAGAATGGCTTCAATTTGTATTACCAATGTTTCCAGTTCTTCATAGGTTAGGCTGGCTGCCTTGAGTGCGTCGCGCATAAGCCTTTTTGTCGACTTTACAGCGGCTTCCCACAGCCCTCCAAAATGTGGAGCTCGAGGTGGAATAAAATGGAACGTAATTCCCTTGCTGGCACATGTTTCAGCTATTTTTTCTTGAGCACTGTCGTTGTAAATGGATTTGTAAACTTCGTTCAAATGGTTGTTGGCTCCTACAAGGTTTATGGCATTGTCAGAATAAATGTCCTTACAGTGACCACGACGGCTGATAAATCTTTTCAATGCGCCAAGGAATGCAGTTGTGGTGAGGTCCGTTACTACTTCGAGATGTACCGCCTTCCTAGCAAAACAGCAAAATATTGCGATATATGATTTTACTGGCCTTTAACCTCGTATTGGAAAGTGTGTCCAGAAAGGACCGCAAAAATCAACACCCGTTGTTATGAAGGGCCTCGCAGGCTGGATTCGTGCGACAGGAGGATTACCCATCATCTGATTTAATAGCCTTGGAGCTGCTTTTGTACACTGGATGCAATGATGGCCCACTGGTCGGGCTATAATTTTTCCCTTGATTGGCCAAAATTTCTGCTTTGCGATTGATAAAAAAGTTTGTGGTGGTGCATGGAAGTGTCTGCGATGCAAATCCTCCATAAGCATTTTAGTAAACGGATGCATGTATGGTAGCAGCATTGGATGTTTAGCATCGAAAAAATGCCTGCTTCTTAGAGTCTACCGCCAACTCTGATTATTCCACGTCCATCAATAAAGGGAGTCAATCCATGTAATGACCTGTCTTTTGGGAGTTCTTCCGTTTTTTTAGCTGCTGAATATCTTTGGAAAATTCATCGCGTTGCATAGATTTTACTATGAGGCATAATGCGGTGTCAAGTTCTTCTGGAGTCAAATGTTTATGATGGCTATGTATTTTTCGCAGTCTATTTGTGAATCGTACTGCATATGCAACGACGCGTTGAAGCTTGGGAAATGAGTTCCTATGCCGAATCTCCATAGTCACGTCCTTGATTTGGCGTGGCATGGATATGGGAAATGCCTTCATGATTAAAGATGTGAATTTTATTGGCCATAGTAACTCGACTCCATTTAGAAATATCGGACCGTGAAATCAAATTGACTGTTTTTTAAGAAAATTTTGTTTGAGGATTGCTGGTTGTCCTAAGTGAAAGAACTACATTGTTCTTACACCCGAGCATTTTAGCTATCAACATAATAGCATTATTTGCTCGATGGACTTCAGCTGGTTCCAGCATATAGGCTGGTTCCATTAAAAATCTCGCAGTTTCGTACGAGGTGACCGATATACTCCTCAGGAGCTGCCACATCAGTCACCTCGGGGCAGCTCGACTGCGGGGTTCCAGATGACCACGAACCCATATATATATATATGTTGCAGCATGGCAGTGCTGCAAGCTCTATCGAGCAGTAATTTCCACATTTACGCAGTGGTGGCGAACTTATAAGAAAATTTTGTTTGAGGATTGCTGGTTGTCCTAAGTGAAAGAACTACATTGTTCTTTCACCCGAGCATTTTAGCTATCAACATAATAGCATTATTTGCTCGATGGACTTCAGCTGGTTCCAGCATATAGGCTGGTTCATCTGGAACCCCGCAGTCGAGCTTCCCCGAGGTGACTGATGTGGCAGCTCCTGAGGAGTATATCGGTCACCTCGTACGAAACTGCGAGATTTTTAATGGAACCAGCCTATATGCTGGAACCAGCTGAAGTCCATCGAGCAAATAATGCTATTATGTTGATAGCTAAAATGCTCGGGTGAAAGAACAATGTAGTTCTTTCACTTAGGACAGCCAGCAATCCTCTAACAAAATTTTCTTATAAGTTCGCCACCACTGCGTAAATGTGGAAATTACTGCTCGATAGAGCTTGCAGCACTGCCATGCTGCAACATATATATATATGGGTTCGTGGTCATCTGGAACCCCGCAGTCGAGCTGCCCCGAGGTGACTGATGTGGTAGCTCCTGAGGAGTATATCGGTCACCTCGTACGAAACTGCGAGACTGTTTTTTAAATTTCGCAGATGATGTGCCTCTGGATAATAAATCAGCTGGATTGTCTTCTGTTTCTACATGTCTCCATTGATTTATAGCTGTAAGTCTCTGGATTGAGGCAACCCTGTTGGCAATGAAAGTCTGCTGAGACGATGATGGTCGGTTAAACCAGGCAAGTACGATAGTAGAATCTATCCTGTAATATTCCTTGATGCCATCTAGATTAAGTTCTATTTTCACTCGGTTACTCAGCTCAGCTGCAAGCTTGGCTGCGCAGAGTTCAAGACGTGGAATAGTTTCTTTCTTAGTTGCAGCTACTCTTGATTTGGCACAAAGCAGTAATAATAAGCCTTCCTTGGTGAAGGCTCTAATGTAAACTGCTGCGCCATATGCCTTTTCGGATGAGTCAGTAAAGGTGTGCAGTTGCATCTTTTTAGAAAATTGGTGATCTAAAAAATGCCTTGGGAAAGTAAAGTCCTTCAGGTGCTGCAGACTGTCTCGGAAATCTATCCAATTAGCTTCAAGGTTTGCAGGAAGTTGATCGTCCCAGTCAGACTTGAGCGCCCACATTTTTTGAAGCAATAGTTTGGCTGTAACCACGATTGTCGAAAGAATTCCTAAAGGATCGAATATGTGAGCTATATCTGAGTAAGCCGCTCTTTTTGTTATTTTATCTCTACTAGGTATATACGGTGGAACTCTGAATACATCTTGCTTCGGACACCAAAAAAGTTCGAGTTTTTATACGTTCGTCTGCTTCGTTGTTGAAGTTGAGGACGACCTCCATGTCCTCCGGTTGAAAACGTTCTAATAAGCGGGGATGATTTGCATACCACTTTCTCAAACGGAACCCACTTTCTTTTAACAGCGCTATTAATTCTGATTGTATTTAGAATGCTTCTATGATACTATCTGATCCAGTTATAACGTCATCGACGTAGAAATCACGTTTTACGGCCTTTAAGCCCAGAGGATATACAGTCGATCGTTGTTCTCCCAATGTTTGCATATTTTTGATAGCCAAATAAGGTGCTGATGTAGTGCCGTATGTAATGGTCTTCCTCAGGATTGTTTCTCCAGAACACTAGCTGATACTTCTGGTCGTCATCATGGACCAGAACTTGTCGGTACATCTTCTCAATATCTCCGGTAAATACGTAACGTGGCATTCTGAAACGGAGTAATATGGAGAATAGTTCCTCTTGAATAACCGGGCCTTTCGATAATATGTCGCTCAGATATATATTTGTCGTGGTTTTTGCTGAAGCATCAAACACAACTCTTAATTTCTTAGTGGTGCTTTCTGGCTTGCGTACGTAATGGTGAGGTAGAAAGTAGTATGGTCGCCTGATGTTCGCTAACGTCACTGGTTTCATGTGGTTAAGGCGTAAATACTCTTCCATGAACTCCACGTATTGACCTTTTATCTCTTTGTTTGCTGCTAATCGTTCTCTAATGAATAAAATCGATTTAGAGCCGCATCCTCCGAATCACCTCAGGGTGTAGATTTATTTTTAAACGGTAGTCTAACAACAAAACGTCCTTCAGCATTACGACGTGTTTCTTGCTTAAAATGTTTCTCGCACTTCTCTTCAGTAAATGAATGCCCTGCATTTGTTTCTTCGAGTCGCCAGAATCTTTCGATTTGTTTCGAGATATTAATATCCGTATCACATGACGTATATATATTGCAAAAACTGTTGTTGCCTTCAGTGGTTGCCACTTTTCCGGCAATAACCCAGCCAAGCAACGTGTTTTGCATGAGCAGCTTAGGACCTAAGGTTTGCCTTCCCGGTAGCATCAGATGATGATAAAACTCGGCTCCTATTAATACACCAATGCGTCCCGGTCGATTAAATTTAACGTCTGCTAGTTTCAAGTTTTCTGGTATTGGCCACGACTGAACGAACATTGACGTGTTTAACAGGCTGTACACCTGTTATGTTTTTTAGCACAAAAGCTTCCATATTCATGGTGTAATCTGTGTTGGCAGCAGATACAAGGATATTTATTCTGTTGGATGCTTTTGAACGGCTTCTCCTACTCCTTCTATCACTACTGAGTCCCGTGTTGGTTTCACGTCGAGTCTTCTGGCCAGATTCTCCGTAATGAGATTGATTTGAGACCCCGAATCAAGCAAAGCTCTACAAATGACGTGTTTTTGGTCCCCGATAAATCTTAACGGTTGCTGTTTCGAGCAATACATAACCAGATCTAATATCTTCCAATTGAGTAGTAAGTGACGTAGAGTTTGGGCTCGGTGCATTTACTGGTTGCGATTTCAGTTTTGCTGTTTCTGGCATATGTATACGCGTGTTGTGCTTTTTGCTGCATTTCAAGCAGCCACGTGACGTACACTGGTTAGAAAAATGTCCGGTTCTCATACAGTTCAAACACCGGGATGACTTTATCAAATATTGCTTCCTTTTATCTGGTTTCAGTGCAAGGAATTCTTTGCAATTGAACAGCTGATGATACTGTTGCGGTGAGCACAAACAATCTTCTGGTTTATTCGCTGCTAACACACTTTTGGGTTTCTTACCACTGTTTGCATCTTGTCGCTTTGTAGTCTCATCTCTCTGTACAGTTTCTAGTGCTTGAAACCTACCCTCGAGAAATTGTAAGAACTCTTCAATTAACCCAAACTCTATATGAGCTCTGCTCATATAGAGTGTGTGTCGTTTTATCGAGTTTTCGCAAAATTAGATGTAACACGATTGGGCCCCAAGACTGTACACCAACCTTTCTTGATAGCTAAATAGCACTCTTTCGTCGTATCGTGCAATGACTTGATGGCACTCTAGCTTTCTGAATTTATCGACTGCTGACCAAGAAGCTTGTTCAGAGTAGCAGTGACTATAAGTCTGGTATTGTAGTACCTATTGACAATAATCTCCCAAGCCGTTTCATATTTGTCGGATGTGACTGAAAAATGCCGTACTAAAGATTTCGCTTCACCACTCGAATTGCTTGTAAGATAATACATTTTTTCAGTATTACTTAAAGGCTGTGTGTGTGTATCAACTGCACGTACAAGTCATGAAACTGCGTCCAAAGCAAATAGTCACCGTTAAAGATCGAAAGTGTTATTTTCGGAAGCCTCACTCGACTCCATGACTGTAATGCACTTCTTGTGGTTGTGGCGTTGGTTGAAGCAAATCCAGTTGCTGTTGCAAGTCAATTATTGTTATTTGGAGGCCATGTTGCAGCTCATGGCATCTCTCAAAGTCTTCCGAAAAATCGTCTGATGTTTCTTCTAGCAGCAAACTTAGGATGTCTCAATTTCATATGATAACAGCCTATCAATCTTAAGTTGGAAATAACGTGCACTATGTGCTTCATGTTTTTTACGCTTTATTGACTCCAAAAAGTAATTGATTGATTCACCAATATTCTTTAACTTTCGGATCAACCGATTCACTTTGTGTTGATCTATGTCGAGTGGGTTCACTGAACGCTGATGTGGTGAAATCTCCGATGCACCGCTTTCTTGCTGGGTGCTTTTCCCGACTTCTCCTAACCATGAGCGAAGACATGACTGCAACTGATCGACTTCTTCAAAGTACCTTTCGATGAAGTACGGCTCCTTGCTCTGATTAATAGGAGCCTTGAGTAGCACGCTATGATTCATGGTGAACTCCTCCCAACCTGCTCTGCTGATGATATCTAACGACGAACCAATAGATGTCAACAAGCAATTGGAACTTGTTGCGCTCAAATTGATTTCTCCAAAATGACGAAATTTACACATTGACAAAATCACCAATATTTTTCAAGCAAGCACATAAACTTGTTAAAAAATAATTTGGATTGTTGACTTTAAAAAACTCGCTGTAGGAACAACAATAAAATTTAACAAGCACATAAACTTTTTAGCTGGAGGACAAGTTTATCAAGCAGATGAAACTTGCTAATCAAATGTCCTGTAACGGTCGCCAAAATAATGTTTAAAAAGTTTCCTGCACGAAAAAGTGAGAATAATTCAAGAACAACCAAAATGTTTACCAATTGCTAAAATGAAAACACTTCGTTCTATGATGCAACAAACTGAAAAGACATTTTATTTACCTTTCTTGGTAATTTATAATAATAATATGCTGATCATATGGCACACGGCGAGAAATGGGTCATTGTGCTGGCGGTGCGTTATGATGTTTTCACAATATAATAGTTAATTGATCAAAGTTAAATGACAATGTAAAATGCTTAAGTATTGAAAATTTACAATATGGATTTATGTTTATTTAATGCAAGGCAATGTAATTATGCAATACAAGCTAAAGAAATTTAGAATGAAAGTTATTGAACTTGAGGCAATTTATTTTGTTTTTGATTATCGTTATTGTTTAGTTTGTAGACTTATCACCAATTTTTATAGGTTTTTATACTTTGTTACGGTTATCTACTCTCATTTCTTTGTTCTAATTTAAATTTATTATTCAATAATTAAATCACTATTCCTATTCAAATTCGCAAGATTGTTTTCTTTTCTTTTCGTTATTATATATATAATAAACTGTTTTTATTTTTTTGAATTTAAAAAAAATAATCAATAATAAATATATAATTAATCAGATTATTTCATGCGAAAACAAAAAAGGTACTTACCCATCCTCCTCGACGAGCGCTCGTAGATGGGGTGTGCACATATGTAACTCTTTCCAAAAAATGTTTTCTTTTTTTTTTAATTTCACCTAATTTATTTACTTTAAATATTCTTTTATTTTTGTACTAAAGTCCGGTTGATTGGATTATGGTATGTAAGGAATATTTGTTTTATACAAAATTCTTAAACTATTCACTATTTTCATTCCATTCGCATGGTCAAACGATTTATCATACAAAACACATTCAACTCCTGAGCATATTATTTGAACTCTTTCATTTACACAGCTGGCATATCTTCCCCAAGAACAAGCACTGTTATGTTGTTTCCATTTAGTAAAACTTGATAAGCTTTCATATTCGCCTCCCACACTTTGGGGATTCGTAAAAGTTATGTCGGCGACGGGCGCGAGCAAGCTCACCAATAGGCGGAAGAATGAAATAACGCAAACCGTCAAGACACACACTTTGCCAACCGTTCCCCCCGCTCGTCTAATGTGGGTTATACGTGGTCAGTCTAAATGATGGGCGCAAAAATATTTCGCGGCAGGAAAAACAAGCTCACCATCAATAGTTCTCTCGATGTTTTGATTGCGGAAAACTACATTGAAAACCACAAATCAAATGGCACCATTCGAAGCACATTGCTTCGTTTTCGCACTAAACTGCCTCGATTCGCGAACAAACGTCAATCCAACCGGATTGCAAACGATCACGATGACGGTACCTAGTGTTGGGATATTGAAAAAAAAAAAAATTAAAAGAAGATTTGGGCTATGAAAAGAAGGAGATTGGGGTGAAAAGAAGGAGATTGTTTCATGGGAGCATTTTTTCAAATATATTCAAAAAAGCGTCGTATTAAATAATATTATTTATTTCCAATATGAAAAAAAATCACAAAATACATTTTAAATTCATTTAACTTGTATTCAAAATGTAGTTACATTCATGTTAATTTTCAAAATTAAAGATACATGAAACCGATGCCTTTCCATTAAAAGTTTAATAATGTTACTGTGGGCAAAAATAAAATTAAATTAAATTAAATTATTCCATAAATGTATATAGTTGAGGAGATAGTTTAAAAACGAGATATGATGGAATTTTATATTAAGTAAACATATCATTTATAGCAGTTTGTACTCATCAGGTATCATTTATTAAATGCATACATATTTGCATTAAAAAGCCTTATCATTCTATTGGACACTTCAAAGTTAGTGCAATTTTTACCCTGAAGTTTTAGAAGCCCTTTAGCTCTTAAACAAGCTGTAATACTTTCATTTCCCAGTCGGTTTCTTAGCTTAGTTTTAATGCAATTTATCTGTGAGAATATGCGCTCAACATTGGCGGAAGAATGAGGCAGGCTGAGTACTTGTTATACAAATTTAACTAAAGTTGGAAACGCAATGTCTCCACCAATTTCCAAAGATGCCATCTCTTCCCAAAAATTCTCAACAGTATAATGTGTATGTCTTTCAGTTACATAGGACATAAGTGATCTAAATTCGTTATCAATTTTTTGAAGATTTTCAGCTGAAATCAAGTTCGGAAATTCAGAAACAAGAGATACTATCGATGAGTATTTTCTATCGAAAATAATTTTAGGTTCTAAAATATCAACTGTTTGGAAAAAGTTTTGTTCAAAATCAAACCGCTTGAAAATCTGTCGCAACGATTCTATGTACTCGTAGAAAGCCTGGCAGTTGAGCCTGAATTCCCTAAGAACAGTATTATCAATATTATTTGCCAATATGAAGGACTCAACTTTAGCACCAAGATATATTAGAGTAAGAGGCAGAAATTTCTCAGAATTAGTGTAATCAGTTTTGCTTACAGTACATTGATTAATAGATTCCTATTTCATATAACATTCGAGAATGGAAATACTAATTGTTTTGACTGATGAATGTAAGCTGTATATTTTTGGAGCTTCTGATTGAAATGCTCTATTTAGGCTGTTGAAAAATGGAAGACTAAATTCAAGGAAAAGAAAATATAAAAAAGGAAGTTTATCATGTAGTCTTTGTAAAATTTATGAAGCCGATGATAATCGCTCCTCTTGATCAGCGATTGCGAAATAAACTTTAAGTATGTCATATTGAGATACAATTCTTTGAACCACACAAAGTAAAGATAACCACCTGGTTTTACTTCGAAAAAGGTTTGTAAGGATTTGAAGTCATTGAGTCTCTTGGAACTTCTCAAATAATTAAAAATATCTCTAGCCAAACATTCCGCATTGTTTGGTAGCTGCTCACACGCGTATGATGGAATGAATGACAAAGGCATTTTGTTACAAATAAGTTTTTTATGTCCCGCATTAACAAAGCTGCCACTGAATGCTTTTTACCCATCATTTCGTTTGCACCATCAGCTGCAAATCCTATTAAATTTTCTTTATAATTTACGTTACATGTTACAAAGCATTTTAAAATTTTTGCGTGCAATGAGGTAGCATCGGCTTTCGCAATAGAAATTAGATCGAAAAATAGATCTTGAATAATTTTATTTTTGAAAGCTACTCTCACAACCAAGCATAATGTCTGACTTAAAGTTATATCTGTAGACTCGTCAATTATTAACCCTTCGTAGCCCAAGAAGTTAAAAATTTAAATTATGTTTATAACAAGACTTGTTTAGGTAAATAAAAAAACACGTGTTTCTTTTAAATTTAAAAATATTTATTTTTAATCCGAAATTTGTGATTTTTAGGTTTGTGACATTTCTGTTACATTTGTAATGATTTATACATTTTACGTCCGCACGCGGAACCGACCTCTCATCGGTTCTAGACGTTAAGTCTGAGTAGTGCCAACGGATGGTACCAACCGGTCAACCAATCCGTGCACCGTAACCCATTCACGTGGTGGCTGCTTGTCGGCCAGCTAGTTCGGAGAGGATTTCGGTCGCGGGTCTCCGAATGGGTTACGCTCATTTACATATTTTCAGCCACCTGTACACGCCCGTTTTCAAAACGCGTTACAAAAACAAAACCATACGGAGAGGAAACCTATTCTACGTTACTCCGTATTTCTTCATTATCCAGTCAAAAGTACAAAAGCTAATTTTTATTTCGCGTTCCCGAATTTCCGACGCGGTACCGAAAAGTATGCTACGCTAACTCAACCCGACGAAAACTACGTTAAAGAAAACTCAAAGTCAACTAAGGTACCGCGTACCGCGCACGACGCGAAACTAAAATTTAACAAGCACATAAACTTTTTAGCTGGAGGACAAGTTTATCAAGCAGATGAAACTTGCTAATCAAATGTCCTGTAACGGTCGCCAAAATAATGTTTAAAAAGTTTCCTGCACGAAAAAGTGAGAATAATTCAAGAACAACCAAAATGTTTACCAATTGCTAAAATGAAAACACTTCGTTCTATGATGCAACAAACTGAAAAGACATTTTATTTACCTTTCTTGGTAATTTATAATAATAATATGCTGATCATATGGCACACGGCGAGAAATGGGTCATTGTGCTGGCGGTTTTTAAATTCAAAAAACGTCCGCACGCGGAACCGACCTCTCATCGGTTCTAGACGTTAAGTCTGAGTAGTGCCAACGGATGGTACCAACCGGTCAACCAATCCGTGCACCGTAACCCATTCACGTGGTGGCTGCTTGTCGGCCAGCTAGTTCGGAGAGGATTTCGGTCGCGGGTCTCCGAATGGGTTACGCTCATTTACATATTTTCAGCCACCTGTACACGCCCGTTTTCAAAACGCGTTACAAAAACAAAACCATACGGAGAGGAAACCTATTCTACGTTACTCCGTATTTCTTCATTATCCAGTCAAAAGTACAAAAGCTAATTTTTATTTCGCGTTCCCGAATTTCCGACGCGGTACCGAAAAGTATGCTACGCTAACTCAACCCGACGAAAACTACGTTAAAGAAAACTCAAAGTCAACTAAGGTACCGCGTACCGCGCACGACGCGAAACCGACCTCAGCGGATTTTTCTAAACCCTACCCTCGCGACGGCATACCTACCCTGCACTTCCTTTCCCGCTGAAAAAGAAGAACCACTGAAAAGGAAAGTCGTTAATTAGCTAGCAATTCATGATTTTATTAATATAAAAACAGCGAAGGTGAACTCTATCTGCTATCGTTCCAAATCAAATTCAAAAAAATTTTACTACAAAAAATGTTATGTTTAAATTACTGTACTATGAAAGTTATTAATCATTGTAGTATCCCTATCCTTACTCGGCTTGCCGTTCTACTTTCACTTAAATCTGCTTTTGTCATCTTCGATATTTTAACTTTCAATATTTTAATTGACTAAAATTAGGCTTTCGATTACAATTATTTAGCTTAGTTTGTAAATACGTCGTTTTTCTAGTTATAATTTCTGACATTCAAACCTCATGTTTGCAGATTTCATTTAAATAATGCAACCTTGTTATTTCCTTTGCTATTAGTTGATAACGTGGCAGTGTAGTCAAGAAAATATCTTTGGTTCAAATTCATTAATTGCCTTTACAATGTAACATTTTTTTTTATAGTTTTTAACAATTAAATTTTCTTGACATTGTATAAGTTTGATCTTTTTTAAAATATTACCTATATTTGTTAATTGATTCAATAATAAATAAAATATGCAAATTCTTTTAGAACTATCATGAAATTCAACTTGGAATATTTATACCGAACTAATTGAATATTTTCTACTAATGACTCAAACTTTGGCCACTATGTTTAGCTAGAATACCATTTACTAATAAATTTGTGATTTTATTGAGTTTTTTTATATAAACATTATTTACATAGATATGTCCCCATTTTCGAACCTTTTTTTTTTTAGAGTTATATTATTAAACAGTGGAATAGTAAGTGCACATTTGAAATACACGTTAGAATACCTTGTATAATTTGGTTATTTGCTTAATGGTTAATGGTCATCTAAATGCCGCTCGAAAAGTGATGGAATGATGACAAATTTAAGAAAAAAATAGTCCTTACACGTTTTTTTTTTTTTACTGCTTGCTATATGAATCTCAGAAAAATAGAAAGTGTGTGATAAACTTTCTAAGTTTGTCAGTAAAAATTGGGGGAAAACTACATATTTTCACATTGATCCACAACTTTTTGTGTTGCCTTTTTGGGTTTCTCGAAGGGTCTTATACTTATCCCGTCCTTGACGAACGTTTTCACGATGAATCTTATCGTTTGCGGTTTCCTTGGTTAATGATTCCAATCCATACAAGAAAATCATCATTAAAAATGTATTTTCATGATTCTCCATACAAGTACGTTCATAGCGTCTGACAAATTCAAAAGAATCTTCAACTATTTTCTGTGTGGCATCATTGCACCTACCTTCCGAAACGGAGAAGCAACCAGCCCTCCATTAGCTGCAGCACCGCTAACACGCACGAAAAGCCCTCAAAAGGACATCAGACAGACACTCAAATGATATCTGAGGTTATCTTTCCCACGTTTTTCCTCCACCTGTTGCGTCGGACTGTCACTTTGACAACCCCCGACAAAACAGATGTGGACTGGGAGTCGTCGCAACTGACGCGGAATGGAACGCCACATGGCGGCAATGTGCATTTTTATTGGTCGCCAGTGGCATAGTGTTTTGATGGCAACTGTGGGAGGCATTGCCAGATAGATATGCTTCGAAATGTATCGGTGTTTAATTAATATTATTTTTCAAATATTTATATTCACAGATATAAATATTTGAAAAAAAATATTTTCTGCGCAACGATATCCGCACGAAAGATGAAGTCTGCTTGCACTTCGAAGTCATACATATCTGGCCGGTTGCCAGGGTTCGGGATCGGAATCACTTCGATTCCCGGGCGTAGGCGTCACATTACACATTCGGTTAAACATATAAGTAACACTTATGTTGTATGGAAGGATTTGAAGCAAGTATTTTGTTTGTTGTAGCATAATGCTACACCGCATTTCTCGCAAATAGTTTGTGAGACGCCAGTACAATTAGGAAACTTACATCGAACCCTTTTTTCTACCCAAACAGTGACCGATCTGATCCTGCCTGACTGCCAATGGAGGAACGTGTTGTGCAGGGCCCTTATGCTTTTTGGCTTGAATCTCATTTTCAATGAATCTTCTATTCTTAATATTGACCTTCGTGTCAATTTTACATAAGGTCTCACCTATCTCAAGTCGAAAATCTGCTGAAGACAATTGTTTGTCGTTGAGATGCTTTGCTTTTCTTACTCGTCGGTACAACAGCCATGAATTCGCCATGGTCAGGTCTAGCAAATGATAGAACATCCTAACTTGCCATCTTTTGCTTCGTATTAAGACCTTATACCTTCCCATTATACTATCTATCAAATCTACGCCCCCCATGTGACGATTGTACTCTCCAACAATATGAGGGCGATCAATGTTAATGTACCTTTTATTTGCCTTATCGTAACGTTTGACTTGGGTCTTGGGCAATTCTCCAGCAAAAGATGATACAAGCGTTACAACCTTGTTGTCTTTCCACATCACATTTGACACTTTAATACCAGCCATGTCCGCCACATATTCAACAGAAAATCCCCGTTCTTTTTTCATGGTTTCCTTGTCGGCGGGCAGTTTACAATCGGGTATTCGATTGCGTCGCACTGTCCCAAGATTCATTATACCTTCTTTAGCTAAGTACTCCACTAAAGGTAAAGAAGTGAAGTAATTATCAAAATAAAGTTGATAATTCTGATGTCTAGGTATGCCTCGCGCCATTCTCACAACAACGTTTGATGATGCTCCCAAGTCAGGTTCTTCGGGGAGCACAATATTCTCCACTCCTGTTTCAGGTTCTATTTTGTAAGCGAAACCTGAAACTCCACTCAAAACAAACATTTTATAACCCCATTTGTGTGGTTTCTTTGGATTATATCTCTTCAAATTACTTCTTGCTTTAGTGGAGCATATTTGTTCATCCACACAAAGATACTCTTCCATAGGAACTCCACTAAAAGTTTCATTCAATTTCTCAACAATCGGTCTGATTTTGAAAAGTCTGTCACCATTCAGGACGCTACAAGAAGGCATATTAGAATTATCGTTAAAATGTATAAATTGTCGCATTTTTTCGAATTTTTGTTTCGGCATTGTGTCCTTAATTATAGGAGTACCAATCGATGAATTTCAATGACTTGGTAATCTCGGTAGTCTTATCAGTGACATCATATAGATCGCTCTAAGAAACTGCTGAATATCAGTATCAGTAACTTGAAAATATTGGTTGGGATTTTTTTCAAAAGCATAGTGATTCGTTTGTTCTGTAATGAAACATATCAGTTCCTTGGGGAAAAAATAGAAAAAAAAATTGAATGGGTGTGTCCAACTCCATTAAATTATGTGGTAGAGTCGTATTTCCCATAAACCGTAGTTGTTGATTATTTAGAACAAGGTTCTTTTTTTTTCCATTTGAGTTGTCTCTTTTCTCTTTTTTTAGTCGTACAACTTGATTGTCTGATTTGCTGAGTAGGATTTCGAGACGAAGGGCTAGCAATAGGCTCATCGTGTTCTTCGTATAAATCTTCGATAATAGAATCCGTGTCGACTCCATTATTGTCCTCACAATCAGAAAAAGGTTCCAAGTCTAATAACGGCTGATAGTCTGGATCAATAACACTATCATCGTCGTCATCTAGTCCATCTTCACTATCAAATTGGTGAAGTGGATCATCAAGCTCATCATTTTTCTGCGATCGTGATGCCATTCTGAAATAAAATGAAAAAACTAAGCACTAACATTCATACCCTTTTCTCAAAACGAATCTTTCCTCAAGCTCTCCATGTAACAGGCTTGTTACAAACATAAAAAGGTACATTAGTCACACGAAGAAGAGAAAATTTACATTACAAGCACTAAATAAACAAAATCATTCAATAGCCTAATGGTTTTCGAAAAAAACTACACAACTTTATGCACTTTTTGTATTTTTTATCGAATTTCAAAGTCTGCACGAATTCAAACTTGTCACTTTCATCAACACGTGAACTCCGAACTGACTTCAGCCAATATGCTCGTACAGTTTTCAATTTTCCTGTGTACGAAATGATTCATCGGTGTGTTACAATAGTGTTACACTGATTTAAATGGGCAAAATATATTTAATATGAATTTTATCGGCATTATTTAGGTTTGTTACAGAAATGTCACATGAAGCTACAAAGGGTTAAAGAAAACTTGTTTTCGTTGAGAATTTTACATATTTCTTCGTTGTAATACGTCCCAATTACATTTGTTAAAATCGCGGTAACTTTTCTACGCGAACATTTTACAGTTTTAGCAATTTGAGAGTCTGGACAAATAGAAGCTATGGTATCTGGCAAACTATCAATTAAACTAAACGATAGGTTCTGGCTGGCTATCAGAATTGCATATTTTATCTCAGCTTCCATTGCTTTAGAATGTAAATTTACAGTTTTTATTGATTTGAATAAAGTAGACTGCTATGAAAATTCTTTTGAAAGCTTTTGATGACTAAATGTTGCCAGGTGGGTCTCGATGCGAGATTTCCCCATAGTCCCTATATAGAGGTCTCGCGAGCAAACCATACAAAGTATATGGCTTTCGCTTTTATCGCTTGGCTTAATCCAACTGAACTCTTTTTCCCATGTTGAGCGATATTTCTGCTCATATTTAGCTTTTTTTTGTGTTTTTGTGCACTTTGTGGCTCATCTGTTGATGCTTTGTTAATATATGGCTTCAAAAATTTCTCCATTATCTGAAAATTTAATTATTTTTAATTAAAATTACGTAAAACTCTAAGGTATAAAGATGGATTGAACAGTTTTAATCGGAAATAAACATATAAGAAACTTCAATCTTGAGTTGCTAATACAGTGACTTATCGTTGACTTGAATCTTTAGAAGATAAAAAATGTGTTTTACATGAAAATAGGAATACAATGCAATGATAAGTTGACTTTCCTCTCCATTGCATTAGATATATAATTATTCTGTATTCTTGGTTAATTTCAACCCACTTTTGTCACCTATCCTTCTTTATTTGGTTTGCATCAAAACATAATTTGTTACTTCGACCAAAACTCGAAATGAAAAGGAAAGAACCAAGTTAAGACAAGAAAAATCCAACTAGGCTGGGCCATCACAAGTTACGCTATAATCAAGTTTATTTGTAATTGATCTGGCTATTCATACATGAACGAAGCAAACAAAATATCGCCCGCTATGGTTAACTCCGTTTGACATTACCCTAATGCATATCTTAGAGAAAATTTCCAAATAACAGCTCATAGATTCGAAGTTAATATTTTCGCCCAAACTACAAAATTGTATTTAAATCGTATTTTGACGATGATGTAAGATATTTTCTTCATCTAAATCTAAAGTCGATTTCTGGACCGTTTGCTAGTTGGTACATGTCTTTTTAAGGCGCAGCCCTCAGTAAAACTGCAAATTTAGGTGAACTTTACAGCCACTCAAATGTTCTTTGGCTTACCATTTGGCTTCTGAAAATCTTCCCTTTTCTGATGATAGACATTGGATAATAATTAATATAACACCTTTCTTTTATCACACACAAAAACACTCCGCACTTCTTTTCTTTTCTGAACGTTAAACACATATGGTTTCATTTCGTCAACATCGGAAGCTGTTTCCAATTTCTACATTCACGATTCACCGTAAGTAAATGCAAGCAAATACTAAGCCCTTCATACACGCTCAACTATGATGTCAATAAAAATTTCCAACAATAGTGGCCATGGAAACTAAAATCGCATTCGTTTTTAGTAGTGCACGAGTATCTTCAGTTGCAGCTTAGACCAGATCACAATGGTTTTGTTTTCTTTTTGGATGCATGCAAAAAAAGTTCTAGGTTTACTGGGTATTTTGTCAGAAAATTCTACCAAATGGAAAACGAAATGAACTTTGTAAACATTTTGACTTCTAATTTGCTTTCTTTTGAGTTTATATTACCTAAAAATTCCAAAATGGATTTTCATTTACCATAAAAGCTTGTTATGTTAAAAAGAAGGAGAATTAAGGGTCTGAGAAGTAGATAAGGAGAAGATGTTCAAAAGAAGTAGATCGCCTTCCAAAGAAGTAGATATCCCATCACTGAAGGTACCCATGAGAATCCTCTCTACTACGAAAAATACTTTTTCTACCAGTGCACTTCGCGATAGCCAAATATCAAATCCTCCACTCAATCGAGTTGTTGTCAATGTCTCGATCGGAAAAATTTCTTCTTTTCACAGCTTCTTGACCGTTTTTAGCTTGGAGTCGCACAATCCGACGCACACTCGTTTCTTATCTCCACGAGACTCCTCGATCTCATCGCTGTAGCGATCAGAAGCGGAACCCTTTCTCTTCCTCCCTCTCGCTACCGGTAAAAATTCCATCAGCTGCCCACTCAGCTGAACTCGAATGCATTACGTCATGTAATGCACTGTTGGCCTGCACTAAATCAGTGTTTCCACATCCTAAATTGCAATGGGCAGATTTAAATTTTTTTTAAAAACCAAAATTTAACTGAAGTTAAAAATATTTTAAAGTAACTAAAGAAATTCAAATGAAGTGAAGAAATTTAAATGAAGTAAGGAAATTTAAATGAAGCGAAGAAATTTAAATGAAGTAAGGAAATGAAAATTTTATATAGTAATAAAAATTAAATTTCATGAAAAATATAATTAAAAGAAAGCGTTTAAATTTACTATAGAGGAAAATTGATATGAAGTTACATTTAATAATAATAATAATAAGAAGAAAAACTATTCTACCAATTACAATTACCGGAGAAATAATTACATATTTTTTTAAATCTGCCATTACAATTTGGATAGGAGATAGGAGGGTTTTTTAGCGGTTTGCTAGCGTGACTGCTCGATTACTACAGATTTTGGCAAAAAAATGGGGAATTTTTAGAAGACCATTGGACATGAAAATGGCGGCGAATGATTCAATTGTGAAGGCAAGTTGCATTTTGCATAATTTTTTACGGAAACGTGAGGAGGTACAAGTAACCGAGGATGTTAACAGCAGCAATTTACCATCGGCCTTCGCTGATATTTCGGTACGACCAACAATTTGTGAAAATCGGAAGCTTTTTAAAAATTACATTATATAATAATGACTACACCGTCAAAAGTATTTTGTTTTTTCAAAAGTATAGTTAAACAATTTCATAGCGTTGCAAAGAATATCCACCGAATTTGCTATTTAATATTTAATAAAGTGTACTCCAGTAATATGTTTTAAGTGAAAAAAGTATGGATAGCGAAGTTTTAAATATATTTGTTTTTTATTAAATGTTTTCGTATCAATTTAAATCAAATTTTCAATCAAAGTTTTTATTTTGTATCACATTTATTTCTTGATTTATTTTTCAAAAACAAAAAATACATAAGTGAAGAGTCTGAAATTTATTTTTTAGTTATGTTTCACTAAATAACACATAATCTTGTAAATTAAAATCACTGGATTCTGAGTCAGATACTATCACAAGTTTTTTTTCTACTACAACAGCTAGAATCCAAAAAAAAAAAATTGGGAGGAGTTGAAAAATGGGAAAATCAAAGTCAAAGAAATTTGAGTGGGGTTTTCCCAATAAGGATATAACTTCTTAAACCCTAGAAGCTACAAACGCCAAACCTGTCGGTTATATCAGATGCCTCTAAAAACGTCCTTTACTCGATGGTGGTAATGTGCGGGTGTTACTGAGAATCAAAGTAGGTCTGCGTTATTAGCTTCAACGGGAGGAGGGAAAGAGGAAATGTATGTCCAAATGTCTTTGGAGTCAAAATTCACCGAACTTCGTTAAAAATAGTATGATTTACAGATTTAATTAAACTCAAACTCCAATTCAAGGTCCTTATATTCTGTAGATTCTAATGAAAGGTCGAACCATATTGACAGAGATTAAAGCTATTTGAATTTTCTATAATTAAAATATCAACAATACGTATGTTTTCTGCTATATCGGCTTTTCATCGAACCTGTCGCTACCAGTTTGATGAAATTCTCTCAAATTTTGTTAAATAAGATAAAAGATACATATAATGATATTTAAAATTTTACGTTAATTATATTCTTAATATCGCAAGAAAGTAGTCGCTGTTGGAAATTGATTAAAAATTGTGTTTCTATTACTGAGAGTATTTAATGTTCACTTTATTGAAGTCTTGTTTTTTTATTTTGTCCATTGTTGATGTGGATTCACTTTCTGCATATGATAGGTTCAACATCAATTCTTTTCGATACATTAGATCATCATTTTGCACTTTTTTTTGAACGGTATTAGCTGATAACTTCTATTTTCACTAAACTGTTTGGTTTGGTCTCCATCAGTTCAGGTAATTTGATATCGGTAAAGAACAATTATCGCCGCTGAATGAGTTTCTAGCTGACCGAAAAGGAATCATTTCCCATCATGACAACCCACTTCACATTACCTTCCTCAAACTTGGTTGTACAATGTAAATTTATCATTTTCCACTATCCACGCGTTGAAAGCTTTAAGATTAAAATTATCGTTCTGGCGTCGTGAAATTCAAAATCTATTTCTAATTCATGTGAAATAATCTCTACGCGCAACGATTACTCTTTATATCGTACCTAACCTATACAAATAGACTCACTGCCTTGCGTCCCTCGTGGGTCTGCCCCATATCCACGTGTGCCGGGTAACCATAAAATTTTACGGTTGACTGCTAATAATTGCCCCAGGACATCTTCGGTTGCTTGAACGTTACCTGTGGGTAACTGTCATTCGTTTGTCCGTTTGACTAGAGCGCGCTACTGATTTCGGGCTGCCACGCGGACTTCCAGTTGGACTAGACGAAACTGCTGTAGGCCCGTCCTAACGGTGCAATGCCGGCTGCAGCCGCTGCACTTCCTTCTCGTTGGGGAGCCACCGGCCGTGGTGGGAGCTCCACGCCACTGATGCTGGGTTTGAAAATAATTAGACGCTGCATTAAAAATCTACTATAAAACTTACTGGCAACGTTAGGAAAGGCTCCCTTGTCGTGGGAAACGCAAATGGTGTAGGTGGAGGCCCAGTCATCCGCGATCCGGAATGATATCTCGGAGCACTCAGCATGTGGCGGCTGCCACTGACACTCACGTTGTTTGTTTTTCTTTCTTTTTAATTTTGTCTGGCCGGTATTCGCACTGCTGAGGTCTTGCAACGTGAAACTCTCATCCCGCGCGAACCACACGTCATCCCTTCTTCCGTTTGACACCTGTCAAATCGCGGTTCAATGGCAGCGAGTGGTTAAAAGGTCGCTCCCGAACCGTCGACGTCAATAGCGTAGGATACATAGATCTGCTGATCAGCTTCAGTGGCGCAGGGCTAAGTTATTACAATACATAGTAGGGGTGGAAGTTACAACATTTGTGAAATCACTAGATGCCGGGAAGTCAGAAAGCGTCTCATTACTAACACTCGATGGCGGTATATTTTCACTGACTTCCTTTTTCTCTTTTGAAGATTCTATTGTATGAAATATGTTTATTTTTGCAGCAAATAGTTCCTTAAGTGAAAGTTCTCTTAGCATTGGGATACGCGGTTACTTCTTCACTTCGCCCTTTTATTATCTGCACCAGCTCGTCATCGGTTATTCCTTTTTTGTTTGTTTGCTTTGCTTTCGTCTAGGATAATTTTCCACTTCGTTGCTGGATAACTCGTCCGTTACATTTGAAGTTGTTGGCCGCGTATTACGTTGTCTCGTTAAAAACGATAACTGTTCAAAATATACAATATATAAGGACGTCTTCACTTTGCAGCTTGCCCTGGCGTATTTTTTTCTGAGCAGCGACTTCCCTGAAGTAACAATCTTTCACGTTCTTAAATTTTTTTTGTAACTCGCCAACTGAAAAATCGAAAAAATATATATTTACAGTTTTATGCTACGCTATTTCGTTCCACATTCTGTCTTTCGTTATCCTGTTATAAACATTTTGATCGAATTTATCCCAAATTGCAAGCCTCTCTCTTTTTTTTTGTGGTAGGGAGGTGAAGGCATTTACGCCCGCCGAGTCTGGCAGTGTGGGGCTCCCATGGAGGATACCCTTGGACTACCCACTAAACACCTCCCCGGTCAATCTGAGAACCTAGCCTGGAACCGTTTGACACATAACTTTGGACCAGGTCTCGTTTTGTTACGCCGTGAGGTGCCTTCAAGCTGGGGGATCGCTCTTCTAGCGGGAGGGGAGAGAGGAAAAGAAAGTGCCAACTAAGCCTCTTTTTTTTTGTGGTAGGGAGGTGAAGGCATTTATGCCCGCCGAGTCTGGCAGTGTGGGACTCCCATGGAGGATACCTTTGGACTACCCACTAAACACCTCCCCTGTCAATCTGAGAACCTAGCCTGGAACCGTTTGACACATTACTTCGGGCCAGGTTTCATTTTCTTACGCCGTGGGGCGCCTTCAAGCTGGGGAGTCCCTTTCCTAGCGGGAGGGGAGGGGGGAAGAGGAATTGCCAGAAGAGCGATCCCCCAGCTCCAGAGCCTCCGGCTGCTGTGAGTCCCTTTTATATTTTAGGATTGCCCGAGCATAATGTGCCACCTGGTTCCATTTGTCAACCGATTCGAGCATCACCGCAACTATATTATCCGGGGTGAGCTCTCCCGTCTCCCTGTAGAGTTCCCTTCGCAGCCTGGCCCATTTGGTACACGCAAAAAATGTGTGACAGGCATTGTCCTCCTCTCCTGGGCAAAACCGACAATCGGGAGACCGTGACTTGCCGATCTTGTGCAGGTAAGACTGAAAACACCCGTGCCCGCTCAAAAGCTGGGTCAGATAGAAGTCAGTCTCACCATGCCTTCGATTTAGCCACGGTCTCACATCCGGGATGAGGCGCGCAGTCCACCTTCCCTTCGTGCAATTCCTCCAAGACTGCTGCCAATCGTTGAGCGAGCGTTGTCTCTCCTCGCGAACAACGATCTCCCTCGCATCCTCGTTTCGGCGCAGGTAAATAGCGCGGCGCTCTCTAGCAAGGAGGGCGACAGGTATCACGCCTGCAATCACTCTCACCGCCGAGTTGGAGACTGTTGGATACGAAGATGCAATTCTCAGTGCTCCTCTTCTCTGTACCTGTGCCAATCGTTTTCGGTATACCTCCTTGCTGAGAGCGTCGCCCCATACCTCTGCTCCGTACAGTAGCACTGACCCTACAGCACTCATCAAGAGGCGTCTTCTTGATGGGCTGGGTCCCCCTACGTTGGCCATAAGTCGACTCAGGGCCGATATTCCCGAAGCAGCCTTCTCAGCCGTTGCCCTGATTTGCTCAGAGAAACTCATCTTTGAGTCGATCAGTAGCCCCAGGTACTTCACCGCTGGCTTCGATTCGATCTGTATATCTCCAATACTGATCATCCTTACTCTAGGGATTCTCTTTTTTGTCAAGATGACCACTTCGGTTTTCTCCAGTGCTAAACTGAGCCCGCGAGCAGTCATCCAGTCCCTCACTCGGCGCATTAGCATACCTAGCCTAAGTTGCGCTTGTTCAACGGTGCGTCCGGCGACCAGAGCCGCAACATCATCCGCATAGCCGACCAAGCGCGACTCATCTGGCATCTCAAGTCTCAGTAGCCCGTCGTAAGACACATTCCACAGGTCCGGACCAAGGATAGATCCCTGGGCAACACCCGATGTAATTTCCATCCTTCGTTGGCCCTGTGTCGTGTCGTAGAGCAGGCTTCGGTCCTTTAGGTAGTTCCTCAAAAGCCGCATTAGATATTCTGGAACTTGAAAAGAGTTTTCCAGCGTGTCCAGAATATTCTGGACCTGGAGCCTTCCTCGCTTAACTAAGCCTCTCTTGGATTTCTATAATAAGCTCGTCAATATTAACATCGACTAGGAAGGAAGTCATTTTACTTAAAAAAGAAATATATGCATTAATATAAGACACATGAGTGTAACTGCTAATGAACGTAACTACGTACCTTTTTAAATCGCAACCACTAACAGTTTAAGTCTGAGTTTATAGTACAGACCACTTTACATTTAACCTGTTTACGTTCAAATGTGTCAGTTAATAATTTAACGCGAGTAATATTCAAAAAAAATATATTTTTGGGGACAAGGCCCGTCTTTTCTTTTCTGAGGTTACAAGTAAACTAAAATTAATGTACATTGAAATTGAAATTGTCTTATGATCTAAAACTGCATACTAAGTGGTTCTCATGGAAATTTGCTGTTTCTCGTGAAAATTCAATAAAGTTCCAATTTCATACAAAATACGATGCAGCTCTGGCGTCAGCATGTTTTTAATATGGGAACGTGTTAATTGCGTGTTAACTCGCCCACCTTTTAATGCGACCGTCCTCGGTGGCTTAAAAAACTTGATGTCGTTGAACTTTATATTTTTTGATGCTTGTGGAACGGGATCTGGTGACGGAGAAGGTTTTGCAACGGATGATGATGGTTCTGAAACTTGTTTAATCTCGATTTCTGCAATGGTAGGTTTATTATTAAATTTTGCAAATAATTTGAATAAAATAAATGCCAGAAGATGCAATACGATGACTGTGATTAAACCGTAACTAGCTAATTGGTGAGTGGTTGTTGTTTTTCTGATCAGCTGGATTTCATCTGTGTTATTTAGTTGTAGTTTCTTCATTAAGCCCAGTGAAAGTACCTCCCGGTATTCTCTCATTTCTGGAGATGGCTGAAATATAGGGGGTAGGGCGTTCAAGGTTGTTGTCTCGTGATTTACAAGTGTCCATCCGTTGATCGTTATGCTGCTATTTTGGATTTTTAGCAGATACGTCCCATATAATGCGTGAGCGGATCGCTCCACTTCGATTGTTCCCGTATATTGGTTTAAAAGAATAGCGCCTGGGGCGATTTCTTCTATGGTGGGTAGGTGCTCGCTGCTGGTGTGGTTACAAACGGGGATGACGCTTTTCAGTAAATTTGGAATACAGGAAGTGTTGCTGATATTTATAATTTCGTTTCTTTTACAAATGGTCAATGTGTTAAATTTTTAACAATATTTAACTACGCCAAAAATTTCGTTATCATTTTTCATTACAATATTAGTAGCTAGAGAATACCAGTTCTGGCTCACTTTTTTCATACAAATTTCAAATGTGGTCTAGGGTGTGTGTCTTGGGTGTGTGGGTGCGTGTATTAGAGTGGTATGGGTAGGTGCCTGAGATAAGAAGGGGTAAGTCCGGAATAGGTGTGGATCTTTTGGGTGGTTGCCAGGGGAGGGTATGTGTCTTGGATGTATGGGTGAGTGTATTAGGGTGGTATAGGTAAGTGCCCGAGATAAGATGGTGTGAGTCGGGGTTAGATGTGGATGTCATGGATGGTTGTGGGGAGGATATGTGTCTAGGGTATGTAATTGTATGTATCAGATTAGTGTAGGTATAGGCGGATACTAGGGATGAGAAGGTGCGGGTTTAAGGTAAGTAAGAGATCAGTGTCTTGGTTGAGTAGGTAAGCGTTCCGGGTTTTAGTAGCCTCTAGCGGTTAGTAGAACTAGTATTGATGGTTGTGTTCTAGAATAGACATATGTCTTTAGATGACGGGTGCGCTTTCTTAGCCTAAGTAGCCTCTAATGGGAAATGGTGAAACTAGGCATATTGATTATAGTCTAGGATAGGCCCATATTTTCAATCAATAGATTAGAGCTCTAGATTTCTCAGCGGGCATTTATATTGGGTTAATATACAAGTTTGAAATTAATGGGAGCTAGCCTTTGACGCTTTTAGCGATAGATAATTATACTATTCATGGTTGTTATTCATCTGGAAGGATTTCCTATGTATTCATTGCTTCTAGTCTTCGAGTAGTTTTGTTATTCATCTTTGGTGGAAGTGTTTCTCGGGTCTTAAACGCTCCTACCTTGAAGTATTAGGGTTGCTGATCAATTAGGGAAGCTCTGTAGAAAGGAGGCGCTCTGGGCGGTTGTTCGCTGGTTGTAGGGCTTGAGATCCTTTAGCGTGTGTCACTTGTCAAAGGCGTTTGGGGCGAGCGATTAACTTGATCACGTTAGGCGTGCTGGAAGTTTTTCATGGTGCGAGTGGATGCGTGGTGATGGCGGGCGTTTGTATAGACGGATGACTGCGATCTGATGGATGATGGACGTGCCCGTCAGCGCGTATTCTAAGCCGTGGGAATTTACTTCATGGGCGCTTGGATAGGGAACGCGTTTCAGCGATTGGTGTCTTTGGCTGCGTGTGGAAATTGCCGATTCGCTTGATCATGCTAGCCGTGCTGGAAGTTTTTATGATGCGAGTAGTTGTGTGGGATGGAGGGCGCTGCTATAGACGGGTGGCCTTGCATTATGGATGGGTGACGGGCCTGCCTTTCGACGGGTGCTCTAAAGCATGAGAATTTACTTAGTGGGTGCTTGCTTAAGGTACGATTTGCTCCTCGTTTGATGTCTGTGGTTAAAAATGGATGGTATTGTAGATGTGATGCGCGTCGCTTGTTGGAGGAAGTAATCTGAGGTGTATGTTTCCACCGAGCCATAGAAATTTGTCTCGTGAGCGTTTGGTTAAGTTTCCGCGTTTCTCATCAAAGGATGCCTGTCTTTAAGTATGGACGGCCTTGTCGGCGATTCGGAATGATTGGCGTCGCTTTTTGGAGGATCGTGATTGGGGTGTAGATTTGTTCGGCGGTGAATGCTGTAAGGCATGGAAATTGTCCTCGGGGATGCGTGGCATGTGCAAGTGAGTTTGCTTGCTAAGTGTAGTGTTTCGTTCGCATAGACTTCTCTGTTGGCGAGAGTTTTAGGGCATCGGAATCTACAACGTGGAAGAGAAGTGGCGTGGCATACACTGCATTGCAATATGGTTTTGCTTAATGGAGGCGGATTTTTTTGTTGTATTGGTCGTGGGCAGCGGGTAACGTGATGCGCGGCATTGAGACGTGTTTTCATAAATGTCCATTCAAAGATGCGCCTGTTATACTTTGCTGATTATTATTTACATTGATCGTTTTCAGTTTCTTTTTGCTTGGGTACGTCGTTTCTTTGTTTTGTGACTCATTGCTATTGTATATTATTGCTTTTATCGGTTTCATTGTAATAGTACTTTAAGAATCGTCGTCAATGTATTTTGTTCGGTTAGACTACTATGTTGATTGTTCAAATCTATGGATGCAAAGAAAAAGATCTTAATGTTTGTTGTAATGCGTTCTTGATATTTAGTATAGTTTTAAATTTCAGTTTGCTTGTAGCAGCATTTTGTTTGTCTGCATCATCATCACTTATTTCTTAAAGCAGTTTCTATACTTCATTCTCTGATTGTACTATTATGTAGAAGTATGGCACTATATTCATTTATTTTTTTTTATTTACTATAGGATGCCCATTGGTTTTGTTCAAAAATTCTAATAATTTCTTCCAAGACGAGTTATTTTTTCAAATTAATGATCTTGTAGTGCATGAGATGGTGATAATTTTGTTCGTACATCATATGATTTATCCCTTTTGATAAGTGCTTGGGTCTATTTTTGTAGATCACTATGTTGAGATGTATGTTTTAGGTATCTATTCTAAATTTGAGATTATTTATGGATGTTGTATAGGAAAGATATTACGGTTTATGGCTTCTGGAATGCTACTTTTTTATGGAGTTTATGTATGATGGATGTAGAAATCATCGTGGTGGTCCTAATGAGTAGGAATATAGACGCATTTTCATTGATTAATTTTGGGTACGTACTGAAAGGAAGAACCTAATATAGAAAAAAGTGAATGCGCTAGGTCATTGACATTAGGGGTTCGTTGGTATTATGGTATTATTCTTTGTTTATGCTCATAATGCATGGGAAAATAATTTAGTCCTATATGATGGCATTATAGGCATGCACTAGATTAAATGAATTTTTATATTTACTTTGAATTACGTGTTGTTGTTGTGGGTCTGTATTATTTAGTTTAGGTAGTTTCATGAGTTTCTGTATAATATAGAGTAAAACTATTATTTTATGCTTGTCTCATATTCTTCACAGTATGTATGATTTTTCAACATTTCCGGATCTCTTTAGCCATATCTGCATTAGGAACTTAATGTTTTGAGTATGAGAATCTCTAATTTATTATCTCCTTAGGAAAATAATGCATGCATGGATGATGCCATTTAGCTGATACTTGTCGGATGCATATTATCGCTTTTAATGCCTATATGATTGCATGAGAATTTACAAACCTCATACTTTGTGTGCTTGTATTAAGCGTAAAGTCACTTCAGCTATATTCATATACATGTTCAATATTTGAGCATTGTAAAATACGTATTTCCTACATTTTAAATATGCTAGATTTATCATCATAGGGATTGTCGGGTATATTCAAGTATTATTTTCAATTAAGTAAAATATATTCTTGTTGAGTTTTTTCTTATCAGAATTTTTTTCTGCTGGATGCTTGGTTGATTTTTTTTTAGGTTTGAAGAAGATCTAATTAGTTTTCAACATAAAGGGTATGTTTTGGGTTGGCGCACTGCTACTATAGATCACTTAGGCTTAGATATAGATAACGATGTGTGGTAGCATATGAGTTTATAGTAGGCTATTTTTAGATCGATCTCATCCTATCTTGTATAGACAAGTAGCATATGTTATGAAGCGTTCTTGATAAGGATGGTCACGAGTCATTGTAGGATGTTAAGATATGATCAGTAGGTGTTTATCTGCTGTTAATTTAATGAACAGATGTATACTTGAGTTGAATGAACTCATGCGGGTTTTTTTTTGTCCATCGCTTGATATTTTTGAATGGTAGAATTGAGTGTTTGATACTTGGGAGTATCAGATATGCTAGGAATGTTTAGGATTTTTTTGGTTTGTTGTTTGAGGTATTTGTTTACTTGAGCAGTGATAGATTAGTTGTTAAAATAAAAAGATTGTGTTTCTTTCTAAAAGAAATAATTTATTGAGTAATGCTATTTTTTGTTATATATGTATATAAACAAATTTTCATACAATTTACAGGACATCTAATATATGGGTTGATATATGAATTCTATAGCATATTGAAGGTTTATTCAGCTGCACTATTTCTGCTTTAGGATCATACAAATGTATAGTAAGTCCTCTCACGTCTTTTTTAATGTTTATTATACAATTTATATAGCAATTTAATAACCTCAGCATATAATTGTAGCTTATGTCCCCTTCACTCTAGTGCAAACTGTTGATGTTTCAATTCAAATTTCGTTTTGGTTGCATTTTATGAGAATAGTATGTTCCTTGATGAATTACTGGTGAGGATTTCCCGATACATTCTAATAGCGCTGGCCACCAGTTGGCTCTAATTTTGTTTGTACTATTTATACTACCCGATGCTATGAATTATTTCTTTGTCGTATGTATGCGAGACTGCAGGAGTATGTACTGTTTTATTAGTTTAAAAATATTTCTTGTCTCTTGATCGTATGAATGACAAATGCATGTATCAGTGCCTGATGTCGTATTAGAGTTGGACCATTCACATATTTGGTAGTGTATTCCATGATTATTTGATACTTTCTCGCCCATATTACCATATTTAAGCATATAATTCTCGATTCGTATTCGGTGTTCAGGAAAAATATCACGGTACACTTCCATGAAGTATAGGATAACCATTGTAATAGATCTTATCGCGGTGAAAGTGTATTGACCTCTGTTTTCCTAGTTTCCTTGACGTCGTTTACGTTGGTTTGCTGAATTTTAAAAACCTCATAGTAATCCGTAGAATTATATGTAGTCTAGTGATAGAAAAAACGACGTGCTGCCTTTAAGTTAACATATATCATGTCCTAGTTTGTACAGTGCAGCTAAGATGAGGGTCTGTTTCTCAATATTAAATTTCAGTATTTTATAGACTCCAGAGATTATACTTGATTTCAAAGCCTTTCACAATAGTTTGTAGTTTACCAAGTCCCAATTTCCAATTTCCTTATGAATAATTCCTTTCAGTGAAGTAAAACATTGTTTATAGGGTTTTTAGTATTTTATTTCATCACATGGAAAATTAGATCGTTACATAGTACTGGTATTTCATAAAAAAGCCTAGAGTAGTTTATATTTACAAATGATGTTTGAGTTGGAGTAAAGAAGTCGTTGATATCCAGTTTAAGTACGCTTTTTTCTCTGCATCTTGCACAATATTGGTCATAGTACTCCTTCACACAATCGGTAAGCAAATTGTTGTATTGCATGACAATGTTGAAAAAATCCATCAAGATGAAAAGCGTGAAGAGCTCGGGATGTTTAAGTATTAGTCTCTCTCCTCCAATAGGTATGTAGAAGAGTTCAAGAAGTCCAAGCTGATTTGCAGGGAACTCATCTACTCTATCCTTGAGATCAATGAGGTATTGGCGAAGTGAAGTCCGTTGACTGTTATCTAACTCCAACTGATTTTGTCCACTGCATCGGAAGATTATTTTCGCTTGAAATGTCAGTGGGTCAAATCCAAGTATTACTTTGCTTTTGTGGAAGCCTTCATCAAGATAGTATGTATAGTTCAGCAAGAGGTTTTTCTCATAGATTCGCTGTTTCTCTCGATTCTTTTTAAGTCTCTTCTCTTTGTTGTTCACTTTTCTGGCTGAAGAAGCCTTATCAGTCTGGCTGGCCTTTTCACGCTTCTGACTGACTGAAGAAGTTACTGGATCTGCTCCGTTCATTTTAAATGACTGCGTCTAGAAGTAAAACTAAAGATGTGTATTTGTTACACCAGCATATATATTCACTTCTCTGCATTTACGGATAGAGTGGGGTCAAGTTCAATATATGTTGATAATTCTATTGCATAAGTAAACATGTTTAGCCCTTGAATGCTGTAATGTTGCTTAGTCTCATGATTTGAATTCAAAGATAAGAAAGTGCTATGGAGTTAAGATTTGAACCACCAAGCTAATAGGAGTAGGAGTCAGTAACAGGAAATGACACTTTGCTCCGTATTTCCTTTAGAATTTTTAGGAGTACTGCTGGGCTACAATAGATTGCTTCTAGGCTAATTAGCTGTCTTTTTATCTGTTAAACTATCTATTTAGCTGTGACTTTTGCTAATGAGCTGTCTATCTTATGTGTAATGCTGTCTTTTAAGCCGATTCCCTGTCTGTTTAGCTGATATGCTATCCTCTTGAGCTGTCTATTTAGCTGTCACTTTTGCTGATGAGCTGTCTATTATATGTATAATGCTGTCTATGCAGTTGTCTATTTAGCTGATGCCCTGTCTGTTTAGTTGTTATGCTGTCTGCTGAGCTAACCGTTTAGCTGATAAACCCGTCTATTTAGCTGGTAAGTGGTCTATGTAGCTTTCTTTTTAGCTGATGCCCTGTCTGCTTAGTTGATATGCTATCTCTTTAGCTGTCTGTATAGCTATCTTAAGTTAATAAGTTGAGCGTTTGACCTTACGTGCTATCTGCCATTCGGTAAATTCATCTGATTGTTGGTAATTATCTACCCATAAAAAATTCTTACTTCACATACAGTTGCAGTCAGCTTTTTTTACATTTACTTTAAATGTCATATGCTCATCACGATTTACGTTAGGCCTATTGGTTACCAAGACTGCATGTTGATCATCTTCCAAGTTATTCGTAGGCATGCATGGGTCAGACAAGAATCTTCACGTCTATGTTGCTCTTCTGGTGAACAAATCTTGATTAGGAGCAAGCCATTGTTATTTGCTCGAGAGTTAATTGATCTTATTTCACACTGATGCATTCTTCATAAGAATGAGTCAAGTCACCATTCTTTTTTATCTGCGTCAGTTTTTCTCTTGACCTCTGTCTATCTTATCTATAGGATCCTCTTTCTACAGCAATTCGATTTCAGTTCTCTAGGTTTTCATGTCTTCATAGGATTTGCGGCCTATGGGACCCTTATTGCCCACTATAATGTTCCATTGCATTGAAATTATGTTGCTACACTTATGAACTCATCCAATATGCCCAAAAATCATATGATCCCATGGATCAGCCATTTGAATCATTTTGTAAAGCACGAACTTGTTGAATAAATCTCTACTTCATGCAAACCATTGCTAGGGCCTTAACATGAATTAGTTCAGCCTGTTGCTTAGTCGATGTATTAAGGGTTTATAGTGGAACTTATTAAGTATATTGAATCATCTTGGCGCTCTCATGTATGATCAACCCTTTTGGATTATCCGGGATATGCTATGACTAGAACGATTTTTTCCCTATCATTGAACAATTGAGTAAAATTTTGATACCTCCAACTGACTAAAAATCTGTCATTGATCCATTTTCAGAAGATGTTTGAACGGTTTGGAAGACTTGAGGCTGCATCATTACTCACAACCTGTGAAATGATTAAATATCATGGACAAATGTGTCTACATATGTACATTATAATAGCTATCAAATGTCTATGTATTAGTATCATATGATCGACTGGTCTCTTTATCATGCAAAGAGGGTTATCCACAATCACCGATCAGTTGAGCCGTCTGATACGATCATGAGTTGCCTGTTCAGCAGTTGAACTTTGGTCAACTTCACACCAATATGTTTTCTCTTTCGCACTTACAACTCGTGTTGATTGGTGAGCAGAAGGTGGTGAAAGGCCTTACAGGGCTTCTACCCAGCCTTCCCCGTGGCATGCATGCATGATGATCCTCGCAGAGATGCAGAATAACCTTCTACCCAGCCTACCCCATTGCCATGCAGGCATGATGACCCATCATCATGCATTATGACGCGTCATAACGCATGATGACCGGTCATTGATGCCTGCGTGGCAATAAGGTAGGCTGGGTAGAAGGTTATTCTGCATCTCTGCGAGGATCATCATGCATGCATGCCACGGGGAAGGCTGGGTAGAAGCCCTGTAAGGCCTTTCACCACCTTCTGCTCACCAATCAACACGAGTTGTAAGTGCGAAAGAGAAAACATATTGGTGTGAAGTTGACCAAAGTTCAACTGCTGAACAGGCAACTCATGATCGTATCAGACGGCTCAACTGATCGGTGATTGTGGATAACCCTCTTTGCATGATAAAGAGACCAGTCGATCATATGATACTAATACATAGACATTTGATAGCTATTATAATGTACATATGTAGACACATTTGTCCATGATATTTAATCATTTCACAGGTTGTGAGTAATGATGCAGCCTCAAGTCTTCCAAACCGTTCAAACATCTTCTGAAAATGGATCAATGACAGATTTTTAGTCAGTTGGAGGTATCAAAATTTTACTCAATTGTTCAATGATAGGGAAAAAATCGTTCTAGTCATAGCATATCCCGGATAATCCAAAAGGGTTGATCATACATGAGAGCGCCAAGATGATTCAATATACTTAATAAGTTCCACTATAAACCCTTAATACATCGACTAAGCAACAGGCTGAACTAATTCATGTTAAGGCCCTAGCAATGGTTTGCATGAAGTAGAGATTTATTCAACAAGTTCGTGCTTTACAAAATGATTCAAATGGCTGATCCATGGGATCATATGATTTTTGGGCATATTGGATGAGTTCATAAGTGTAGCAACATAATTTCAATGCAATGGAACATTATAGTGGGCAATAAGGGTCCCATAGGCCGCAAATCCTATGAAGACATGAAAACCTAGAGAACTGAAATCGAATTGCTGTAGAAAGAGGATCCTATAGATAAGATAGACAGAGGTCAAGAGAAAAACTGACGCAGATAAAAAAGAATGGTGACTTGACTCATTCTTATGAAGAATGCATCAGTGTGAAATAAGATCAATTAACTCTCGAGCAAATAACAATGGCTTGCTCCTAATCAAGATTTGTTCACCAGAAGAGCAACATAGACGTGAAGATTCTTGTCTGACCCATGCATGCCTACGAATAACTTGGAAGATGATCAACATGCAGTCTTGGTAACCAATAGGCCTAACGTAAATCGTGATGAGCATATGACATTTAAAGTAAATGTAAAAAAAGCTGACTGCAACTGTATGTGAAGTAAGAATTTTTTATGGGTAGATAATTACCAACAATCAGATGAATTTACCGAATGGCAGATAGCACGTAAGGTCAAACGCTCAACTTATTAACTTAAGATAGCTATACAGACAGCTAAAGAGATAGCATATCAACTAAGCAGACAGGGCATCAGCTAAAAAGAAAGCTACATAGACCACTTACCAGCTAAATAGACGGGTTTATCAGCTAAACGGTTAGCTCAGCAGACAGCATAACAACTAAACAGACAGGGCATCAGCTAAATAGACAACTGCATAGACAGCATTATACATATAATAGACAGCTCATCAGCAAAAGTGACAGCTAAATAGACAGCTCAAGAGGATAGCATATCAGCTAAACAGACAGGGAATCGGCTTAAAAGACAGCATTACACATAAGATAGACAGCTCATTAGCAAAAGTCACAGCTAAATAGATAGTTTAACAGATAAAAAGACAGCTAATTAGCCTAGAAGCAATCTATTGTAGCCCAGCAGTACTCCTAAAAATTCTAAAGGAAATACGGAGCAAAGTGTCATTTCCTGTTACTGACTCCTACTCCTATTAGCTTGGTGGTTCAAATCTTAACTCCATAGCACTTTCTTATCTTTGAATTCAAATCATGAGACTAAGCAACATTACAGCATTCAAGGGCTAAACATGTTTACTTATGCAATAGAATTATCAACATATATTGAACTTGACCCCACTCTATCCGTAAATGCAGAGAAGTGAATATATATGCTGGTGTAACAAATACACATCTTTAGTTTTACTTCTAGACGCAGTCATTTAAAATGAACGGAGCAGATCCAGTAACTTCTTCAGTCAGTCAGAAGCGTGAAAAGGCCAGCCAGACTGATAAGGCTTCTTCAGCCAGAAAAGTGAACAACAAAGAGAAGAGACTTAAAAAGAATCGAGAGAAACAGCGAATCTATGAGAAAAACCTCTTGCTGAACTATACATACTATCTTGATGAAGGCTTCCACAAAAGCAAAGTAATACTTGGATTTGACCCACTGACATTTCAAGCGAAAATAATCTTCCGATGCAGTGGACAAAATCAGTTGGAGTTAGATAACAGTCAACGGACTTCACTTCGCCAATACCTCATTGATCTCAAGGATAGAGTAGATGAGTTCCCTGCAAATCAGCTTGGACTTCTTGAACTCTTCTACATACCTATTGGAGGAGAGAGACTAATACTTAAACATCCCGAGCTCTTCACGCTTTTCATCTTGATGGATTTTTTCAACATTGTCATGCAATACAACAATTTGCTTACCGATTGTGTGAAGGAGTACTATGACCAATATTGTGCAAGATGCAGAGAAAAAAGCGTACTTAAACTGGATATCAACGACTTCTTTACTCCAACTCAAACATCATTTGTAAATATAAACTACTCTAGGCTTTTTTATGAAATACCAGTACTATGTAACGATCTAATTTTCCATGTGATGAAATAAAATACTAAAAACCCTATAAACAATGTTTTACTTCACTGAAAGGAATTATTCATAAGGAAATTGGAAATTGGGACTTGGTAAACTACAAACTATTGTGAAAGGCTTTGAAATCAAGTATAATCTCTTGAGTCTATAAAATACTGAAATTTAATATTGAGAAACAGACCCTCATCTTAGCTGCACTGTACAAACTAGGACATGATATATGTTAACTTAAAGGCAGCACGTCGTTTTTTCTATCACTAGACTACATATAATTCTACGGATTACTATGAGGTTTTTAAAATTCAGCAAACCAACGTAAACGACGTCAAGGAAACTAGGAAAACAGAGGTCAATACACTTTCACCGCGATAAGATCTATTACAATGGTTATCCTATACTTCATGGAAGTGTACCGTGATATTTTTCCTGAACACCGAATACGAATCGAGAATTATATGCTTAAATATGGTAATATGGGCGAGAAAGTATCAAATAATCATGGAATACACTACCAAATATGTGAATGGTCCAACTCTAATACGACATCAGGCACTGATACATGCATTTGTCATTCATACGATCAAGAGACAAGAAATATTTTTAAACTAATAAAACAGTACATACTCCTGCAGTCTCGCATACATACGACAAAGAAATAATTCATAGCATCGGGTAGTATAAATAGTACAAACAAAATTAGAGCCAACTGGTGGCCAGCGCTATTAGAATGTATCGGGAAATCCTCACCAGTAATTCATCAAGGAACATACTATTCTCATAAAATGCAACCAAAACGAAATTTGAATTGAAACATCAACAGTTTGCACTAGAGTGAAGGGGACATAAGCTACAATTATATGCTGAGGTTATTAAATTGCTATATAAATTGTATAATAAACATTAAAAAAGACGTGAGAGGACTTACTATACATTTGTATGATCCTAAAGCAGAAATAGTGCAGCTGAATAAACCTTCAATATGCTATAGAATTCATATATCAACCCATATATTAGATGTCCTGTAAATTGTATGAAAATTTGTTTATATACATATATAACAAAAAATAGCATTACTCAATAAATTATTTCTTTTAGAAAGAAACACAATCTTTTTATTTTAACAACTAATCTATCACTGCTCAAGTAAACAAATACCTCAAACAACAAACCAAAAAAATCCTAAACATTCCTAGCATATCTGATACTCCCAAGTATCAAACACTCAATTCTACCATTCAAAAATATCAAGCGATGGACAAAAAAAAACCCGCATGAGTTCATTCAACTCAAGTATACATCTGTTCATTAAATTAACAGCAGATAAACACCTACTGATCATATCTTAACATCCTACAATGACTCGTGACCATCCTTATCAAGAACGCTTCATAACATATGCTACTTGTCTATACAAGATAGGATGAGATCGATCTAAAAATAGCCTACTATAAACTCATATGCTACCACACATCGTTATCTATATCTAAGCCTAAGTGATCTATAGTAGCAGTGCGCCAACCCAAAACATACCCTTTATGTTGAAAACTAATTAGATCTTCTTCAAACCTAAAAAAAAATCAACCAAGCATCCAGCAGAAAAAAATTCTGATAAGAAAAAACTCAACAAGAATATATTTTACTTAATTGAAAATAATACTTGAATATACCCGACAATCCCTATGATGATAAATCTAGCATATTTAAAATGTAGGAAATACGTATTTTACAATGCTCAAATATTGAACATGTATATGAATATAGCTGAAGTGACTTTACGCTTAATACAAGCACACAAAGTATGAGGTTTGTAAATTCTCATGCAATCATATAGGCATTAAAAGCGATAATATGCATCCGACAAGTATCAGCTAAATGGCATCATCCATGCATGCATTATTTTCCTAAGGAGATAATAAATTAGAGATTCTCATACTCAAAACATTAAGTTCCTAATGCAGATATGGCTAAAGAGATCCGGAAATGTTGAAAAATCATACATACTGTGAAGAATATGAGACAAGCATAAAATAATAGTTTTACTCTATATTATACAGAAACTCATGAAACTACCTAAACTAAATAATACAGACCCACAACAACAACACGTAATTCAAAGTAAATATAAAAATTCATTTAATCTAGTGCATGCCTATAATGCCATCATATAGGACTAAATTATTTTCCCATGCATTATGAGCATAAACAAAGAATAATACCATAATACCAACGAACCCCTAATGTCAATGACCTAGCGCATTCACTTTTTTCTATATTAGGTTCTTCCTTTCAGTACGTACCCAAAATTAATCAATGAAAATGCGTCTATATTCCTACTCATTAGGACCACCACGATGATTTCTACATCCATCATACATAAACTCCATAAAAAAGTAGCATTCCAGAAGCCATAAACCGTAATATCTTTCCTATACAACATCCATAAATAATCTCAAATTTAGAATAGATACCTAAAACATACATCTCAACATAGTGATCTACAAAAATAGACCCAAGCACTTATCAAAAGGGATAAATCATATGATGTACGAACAAAATTATCACCATCTCATGCACTACAAGATCATTAATTTGAAAAAATAACTCGTCTTGGAAGAAATTATTAGAATTTTTGAACAAAACCAATGGGCATCCTATAGTAAATAAAAAAAAATAAATGAATATAGTGCCATACTTCTACATAATAGTACAATCAGAGAATGAAGTATAGAAACTGCTTTAAGAAATAAGTGATGATGATGCAGACAAACAAAATGCTGCTACAAGCAAACTGAAATTTAAAACTATACTAAATATCAAGAACGCATTACAACAAACATTAAGATCTTTTTCTTTGCATCCATAGATTTGAACAATCAACATAGTAGTCTAACCGAACAAAATACATTGACGACGATTCTTAAAGTACTATTACAATGAAACCGATAAAAGCAATAATATACAATAGCAATGAGTCACAAAACAAAGAAACGACGTACCCAAGCAAAAAGAAACTGAAAACGATCAATGTAAATAATAATCAGCAAAGTATAACAGGCGCATCTTTGAATGGACATTTATGAAAACACGTCTCAATGCCGCGCATCACGTTACCCGCTGCCCACGACCAATACAACAAAAAAATCCGCCTCCATTAAGCAAAACCATATTGCAATGCAGTGTATGCCACGCCACTTCTCTTCCACGTTGTAGATTCCGATGCCCTAAAACTCTCGCCAACAGAGAAGTCTATGCGAACGAAACACTACACTTAGCAAGCAAACTCACTTGCACATGCCACGCATCCCCGAGGACAATTTCCATGCCTTACAGCATTCACCGCCGAACAAATCTACACCCCAATCACGATCCTCCAAAAAGCGACGCCAATCATTCCGAATCGCCGACAAGGCCGTCCATACTTAAAGACAGGCATCCTTTGATGAGAAACGCGGAAACTTAACCAAACGCTCACGAGACAAATTTCTACGGCTCGGTGGAAACATACACCTCAGATTACTTCCTCCAACAAGCGACGCGCATCACATCTACAATACCATCCATTTTTAACCACAGACATCAAACGAGGAGCAAATCGTACCTTAAGCAAGCACCCACTAAGTAAATTCTCATGCTTTAGAGCACCCGTCGAAAGGCAGGCCCGTCACCCATCCATAATGCAAGGCCACCCGTCTATAGCAGCGCCCTCCATCCCACACAACTACTCGCATCATAAAAACTTCCAGCACGGCTAGCATGATCAAGCGAATCGGCAATTTCCACACGCAGCCAAAGACACCAATCGCTGAAACGCGTTCCCTATCCAAGCGCCCATGAAGTAAATTCCCACGGCTTAGAATACGCGCTGACGGGCACGTCCATCATCCATCAGATCGCAGTCATCCGTCTATACAAACGCCCGCCGTCACCACGCATCCACTCGCACCATGAAAAACTTCCAGCACGCCTAACGTGATCAAGTTAATCGCTCGCCCCAAACGCCTTTGACAAGTGACACACGCTAAAGGATCTCAAGCCCTACAACCAGCGAACAACCGCCCAGAGCGCCTCCTTTCTACAGAGCTTCCCTAATTGATCAGCAACCCTAATACTTCAAGGTATCAACTCTAGACATGGACCTCCTAACATATACATTAAAACGACCATGGATAAAAAACTATCAACCACTAGGAGCGTTTAAGACCCGAGAAACACTTCCACCAAAGATGAATAACAAAACTACTCGAAGACTAGAAGCAATGAATACATAGGAAATCCTTCCAGATGAATAACAACCATGAATAGTATAATTATCTATCGCTAAAAGCGTCAAAGGCTAGCTCCCATTAATTTCAAACTTGTATATTAACCCAATATAAATGCCCGCTGAGAAATCTAGAGCTCTAATCTATTGATTGAAAATATGGGCCTATCCTAGACTATAATCAATATGCCTAGTTTCACCATTTCCCATTAGAGGCTACTTAGGCTAAGAAAGCGCACCCGTCATCTAAAGACATATGTCTATTCTAGAACACAACCATCAATACTAGTTCTACTAACCGCTAGAGGCTACTAAAACCCGGAACGCTTACCTACTCAACCAAGACACTGATCTCTTACTTACCTTAAACCCGCACCTTCTCATCCCTAGTATCCGCCTATACCTACACTAATCTGATACATACAATTACATACCCTAGACACATATCCTCCCCACAACCATCCATGACATCCACATCTAACCCCGACTCACACCATCTTATCTCGGGCACTTACCTATACCACCCTAATACACTCACCCATACATCCAAGACACATACCCTCCCCTGGCAACCACCCAAAAGATCCACACCTATTCCGGACTTACCCCTTCTTATCTCAGGCACCTACCCATACCACTCTAATACACGCACCCACACACCCAAGACACACACCCTAGACCACATTTGAAATTTGTATGAAAAAAGTGAGCCAGAACTGGTATTCTCTAGCTACTAATATTGATTTTCAAATCTATTACATTACTTCTTTTTACAGCTTTTATTAACAAAGTTTCGTATATAGAGGTAGTAGTCAAAGGCATATTGATTATGTACAATATTGAGGAGGTATTTGTAATAATTTTAATCTCGGCGAAGTCTAGTGCTTCTTCAATAGTCGTATATGGAAGGAATTCTTTATCAAATATTTCTGTGGCTAATTTAATCTCCGATTTGGATAAAATGACTGAGTTTATGACTCCTAATTTTGCCCAATGAAATGCTAAATTTATGTTTTTTAATTCTTCTTTTAAAAGTGAAAGTCTAAACTGGGTATCCAAAATAATCTCATAATTTGTTTGACTATTTGCTTTAACTAAATTTTGAACTTTGTTGGCAATCATAGTTAATTTGTTAATTCTCTCATTGTTCAATCTGCTGATTATAACTTGTCTGTTGTTATTTCGAAGAAGGTTATTAATTTTATCTTGTATAGTTACTAAATCTTCGTGATCCGGGTTACCTGCAATCCACTTCCAAGTAGTACCGATAAAGTCAAGTGATCTCTTGACTGTTGGTTTTAAATTTTGAATAAAGTCCTGGATTTGTTGAAGTTCATAGGATAAATGCGACGAAGAAGGTGGTGCCTGATTTCAGAGAGGTTAAGTATAGGTTCAATGTCGGACAGGAGGCGTTCGTATTGGCTTAGATCTATGATATGGATCAACTTGAAATTTCCATCTTGCCTTTTACCTCTTCCAGTATGGAACGAAACAATTTGAGAATTCGAGAAGTCCAGAATTTCAATTTCGGCATTTGCAACGTAGAATAGAGACAAACTGAAAGAAAATTTCAATTGCGAATGTGGCTTTTATGTATTATTCTTCCAGATTCAGTCAAAACAGTTGAATTATGATTTTCTTTTACTATTTTCTGTTTATACCTCGATGTCAATTTAGTTCCTTTCCTCTTATTAATTCTAATATATATTGTTTGCCCTATCTCGTAGGTTTTGGTCGGCTGTCTACTCTTGTTGTGATTTGTCATGTCCTTTTGTTGTTTTAATTTTAGCTTGTCTACATTTGATAGCCGGATTCTTTCCAGTTCTTCCGGTTCAATACTCGGAATCCGTCCAAAATGTAGTTCGATAGGTTTTTTACCTGTTGTGGAATGTATGGTACAATTCTACTCGTGAACGGCTCGTTGCAACAGATTTTCAAATGATCTAGGGGGCCCATCCTTTTTCAGGCATCTCATAATTTCAGTCAGAGTGCTATGCCATCGTTCACCTGTCCGTTGACTTCGCTCTTATACGACGGTGTCTTGTAGACCTTAATTTTGAGGTCGTCCTCCATTAATGATGTTATAGAGGCTGATCTGAGTGAACTTTCATTGTCTATAATAACTATCTCCGGTACACAAAAGTAAAAGAGCAGATCGGTCAGGGGTTGCTTTATATCCTCGATAGATTTAGAGGCAATGATCTTTGCCTGACCAAACTCGGAAAACTTGTCAACGGCGGTCAATACTCTATGATTTTGGGTGCTGAACAAATCAATGTGGATTGTGTGTCCCGTATATGTAGGGATTGGTGCCGGATTTAATAAAGGTTTATTGGGGTGCCGATCATATTTGCTCTCCTTGCAAACGCTACATTGCTTCACCAGATTTCTAGTCTAAACCGCCATCTTAGGGAAATATAAATTTTCAAGGAGCTGTAGCCGGTTCTCTTAGGCGTTTCGATGTGCTCTTTTGTGAATCTTTAAGATTCTTTCTTCATGCTCAACTTCGCTTATGATGTCTTCGACAAGATTTTGAGTGTATCGAATCCGATATGTCTTAAAATGTGCAGGATAAACTTCCTGAACACGGGCCAGTATCTCTTCGGATGTTAAAAGACCATTAATCGTGTCAGGGTTGAGGTAACGTTTAAGGATGCTTATTATGTCGGTATTCGAATATTGTCGCTTAATAAGGATATGCCTGGAATAATTTAGAAAAGGCTGTTGGAGTTGGTAACTGTCTTCTTCACCAGTTCTTAAAATGATTTGGTTTTGGAAAACGTTGATAGGCGATTCGGCAGTAGGAATGAGATTTTGGGATGAGCTTTCATCACTGTGTATTGTGGGTGTTAAGGAGTTGATCAGTGTATCTTTAGGAGGCCGTGAGAGAGAGTCTGCGACCACATTTTCCTTGCCTGGCTTGTATATCAATTAGTGATTGTACTCTTCTAGGGTGGATTTCCATCTTTTCATTTTCCAATAAGTATTCTTGTTGCTCAACGCATACGTCAAAGGTTGATGGTCAGTGAAAGTTTTGACTTTACGTGAGCCATATTGATAGCCTCGTAATTGGTTAAGGGCCCAGATGATGGCAAGCATCTCCTTCTCATTGGTCGCATAACTCTCTTCTGTTTTTGTTAAAGTCCTTGATCAAAAAACGATAGGTTTGCTATCCTGTGCATATTCGGAGGCATCAGTAGTCAAATGGAATTCTTTTTCGAAGTTAGGATGTGTTAGAATTACTTCTTGGAAAATGAGGCAATTTTTGAGACTGTTAAACGCATTTAGGGCCGTTGAATCAAGATTTATTATTTTTTTCTTTGACAAACTCCTAAACACTCGTCCATCTTCCCCTCTTAAAAGAGAAGTCAGGGGCTTTGCAATTTTAGCATAATTTTGAAGTATCGGCGATAGTAGCCCGAGAGTCCCAGGAAGGATCGTAGGTCTTTTAGAGTCTTAGGAACAGGAAAATTCACAATTGCCTGAACTTTTTGTGGGCTGGGTCTGATACCGTCACTACCAACTAAGAATCCTAGAAATTCGATTTGTTTCTTAAGGAACTCACGCTTGTCCAACTGAATCTTCATGTTGGAGCCTTCCAGGGTTTTGAGTACTTTCTCCAAGTTTTTGAAATGCTCTTCCTCATTCTTTCCAAAGATGATGATATCATCGATGTATACGTAGCAACAAATCCCTATGTGCTCACGTATGATATCATCGAGGGTCCTCTGGAATATGGAAGGCGTATTTTTCAGTCCAAAGGGAAGGCGTGTGAACTCGAACTTGCCATTATTGACCGAAAAGGCAGTTTTGGGATGTCAACTTCCTTTAGCGATATTTGGTGGAAGCCGCTTTTGAGGTCGACGATAGAGAAGAAATTATTTTTTCCCAGATTGGCCAAGATCTCACCTATCTCTGGTATTGGAAACCTGTGCCCGATGGTAATTGAATTCAATTTGCGGTAATCGATAACCATTCGATATTTTTTCTTCCCGGACGCGTCCTGTTTTTTAGGAACGATCCACACTGTAGAATTGTAAGGAGATTTAGATGGTCTGATTATTCCATCCTTAAGAAGTTTATTGATCTCCTCCTCAACTACCTCTTTTAAGGCCATCGGGTATGGGTATGCCCTGGAGTACACAGGGTCATCTGAAGTTGTTCGTATTTCCCCCTTAACTGTACTCGTGTAAGTTAAGCTTTCATCGGGTTCCGTTAACAGTCCAGAACAATTCTTTAAGATGTTTTTCAATTGCAACGTTTGACCTTGGTTTAAATGAGAGGTCCTGATATCTATTTTATTAACCGTTTCAGATAAGTGTTGTTTTAGAGGGATTAAAAGGTTGGGGTATAGTGTCATATAGTTTTCGTTAGTGTATATCACTGCCTGGAGGCGCTTGAGAGTATCGTTACCGATTATCCCGTCAAAAGATATAAGGAACTGGAGGTGGATTATTATTGTACCTCCGTGCAAAAGGGTTGGAATTGTTGGTATACTGCGCACGATAGTCCATGTTCTGTAGTTTGAAGCACAAGTGCAATCCTTGGGGTAAGCCCACTAGTTCCCGAATACTCAGTAGCCTTGGGAGATCTCCCCGTAGTCCCCTTATAAATGTCTCCAAAGCTTTTTCTCCATATGCCTGCGTCATAATGTTCATTGCATCCTGACTTATATCGAGAGATCCCAATTTATTTAAGATCAACGACAAATGACTGTACACATCTTGATAGAATTGTGAGATGGTATTTCCACCTTGGGCCAGTGTTGTCATCTGGTATTCCAAGGTGCCCAAATCGCGCTTGTCTGCATAATGCAGAGCAAGGCACTTCGATATTTTAGTCCAATTTAAAGGCGTATTGTAGGATTCCAAAGCTATATCAGCGTGTCCCACAATTTTATTTCGTATGGCCGAAAGAATGCCATAGTATTTAGGTGTGCCTCCTCCTTTGAGAGGAGGACTTTGACAAGTCTTGATGGGCCATTTTGTAGTTTTATGAAGAAAACTTCAAATGGGTGAGAGCCTTGCAGTTCGAGGTCTTCCTTAATTTCTTTGCAGGTGAGGCCAGGTAGTCCACGAAGGGCCACGTTTAATTTTTTGTCTTCCGGCAGATAGTACAAATGATGTTGAAGTTTTTGTTAGGGTATTACTTTCGTCATCTGTCGATGATCAGTTGCAGTCTGTGGTATTATCTGTATACCAAGGTATACACGTTTAGCCGAAACAAACTTTATGTTTTTGTCTCGTAGCATCTTCGAAAAGTTCGTCCATTTTTCAGGTTCACGTAATATAATCGGTACAGTTCGTTTCTGTTCGTTGTCCTGCTCTGGTTTTGTGGGAGAGGGATTGGCGGGAACTGAAGACGTCGAAGGTTTGACTTTAGGGATTATCCTCATTTCTGGGAAACTGACAGCGGGTTTTGGGGGAGGAAGGGTTGGAAATGTCCCTTCTTCCGGCGCTTCCTCTGTCTCCTCTTCACAGAGTTCCTCCTCCATTTCTTCGTCGGAAACCGATTCAACCGATTCTTGTTTTTCCTCTTCTGTAGAGGTGGCCGATTTGGTCGAGGAAGTCAGGGAGTTCAACAGCCTTCGTTTTTTCGTACCCTTTTTGGGCGACGTCTTCTCTACAAGCTTCAGCAAGAGCTCGACATTTTTCCTGCGTTGTTCCGCAAGTTCGGCCTGAGCGTTCAGTAGTTGTTGTTGAGTGCTCTGAAGTTGCTCTCTTGTGAACTGAAGTTCCTTGAGAACCTGATCAAGTTGGTTCTGCATTTTTGTAAATATCTCAAGAAATACCATATTTTGCTGGTCCTATGGGTCATGTCCCATCGTCCCCTCTATTCTGCCTAACACAATCTAAAAATGTTCTGCTCCGAGCAGAGTTGATTACCCGACCCCAATAATCAAGTACTCTTCACATTTTTTATCTGTTGTAGAAAGCGTTGGTATCTTTTGCGGCCATTCCTCAAGCTCCCAAAATTTATGGAGTTGATTTTGTAATTCAATATTTGTAATTCCACAAAACGGGGCATTATAATCTGGTGTTCCTACTTTTCCAAGAACGATCCAGCCAAGAGTGGTGTTTTGTAGGGATTTACCTAATTTAATTTAATCTGCCCATACCGAATTAATTCGCCATACAGCTCCGCTCCCAACAAAATATCAACTCTTTGGGGTTTATTAAAATCTGGATCAGCTAGAGTCACGTTTTCCGGAATTTTCCAATGCTCTGTCTTATTGCAGTACTGTGGTTGATGAACAGCGATTTCATTGATGACGTAGACTTCTACTTCTGATGTAACATTGGTGCCAGCAAAAGATGCTAGCTTGATTTGGACTCTATCTGTTACTTTTAGCTGAGCGTTTCCTATTCCCGAAATAGTCAATTTGGGAATCCCCTAGTCTAAGCCTTCTGCGCAGCCGTTCTGCCATAAAATTCAATTGAGAACCAGAATCCAGAAGTACGCGACAAATAGTGGGCTTTCCGTTGCAGTCAAATACATTTACCATCGCGGTCCCAAGAAATACATATCCGCCTTGTAGTCCTTTTGGTTGCGCAGCCAAATTCGTAACTGATGTAACAGGTTTGGTATCGCTATCGCTGAAATTTGGACCTGGCTTGTCTATTGGTTTAGAGAAATGAAACAAAGTATTATGTCGCTTATTGCATTTAGCGTACCCTCTAGCACTGCAAACAGTGTAATAATGACCTGTCTTCAAGCAGTTTATACAAAGTTTTAACTGTCTTGCCTTGGCGTTTCTCTCGGAGGTTCCTAATTTCAAAAATTGTTCGCAAAAATATATTGGGTGCTTGTCATCACAAATCATGCATTTTAGTTTGCCGTCCGGCTCACTGCTAGTCAACACCGTTGGTTTATTCGCTCGATCGTTGGTTTTAACTTTAGGGTTGCTGAGCGTCTCCAGAGCTTAAAATCGTTTCTCAACAAAACTTAGAAACCTCTCCACAGACTGTAGATCTCTTGGTGATGACAACGATTGTTCATATAATGCATGCGTGCTTGCGTCAACTTTCTAAAAGATTATTCATTATGATGGGATCCCAATGCTCCTGAACCGATACGCCTAGGTTCTCTAAGTCGTCAATACATTTGTTGTTGCTATCATGCAAGTAATGTAAGGCAGTCGATGAATGATTTTCCACGATGGGTTGCGAGATCTATTTGTTTGTCAGAGCATTCACCAAGAGTCTCTGATTATCAAAGCGGCGATTTGGTGTACTCCACGCAATTTCATAATTGTCGTTGGTCAACGGCAGATGTCGAATAATTTTCTCAGCATCACCAACAAGGTGAGGTTTCAGGTACCACATTTTCTGTGAATTGGCAATGGGTTGGCTGTGCACCATTTGCATGTATAAGATCTTGAATTGTTACCATTTTAAATAGTCACCATCAAACTTTGGCTCAATTTTCGGCAACTTGACGAAAGCCTGGCCTTTTGGCTGGATTTCAACTTGTATATTTGCTCTCGTCTCCTTAAATTCGTCACGCCTTTGGCTTAAGAAAATTATAGTTTTCTGAACCTTTTCCTCAGTTTCAAAATATTTCAGCAGTTCGTAACCAAATAATTGAGGTTCATCCACTTCTTCTATTATCGACACGTTACCACCATAAAGGTTCTTCCACAATTGTTTGATGTATTCAATTTTCACATCGTAATATTGTATTGGCTGATCCGTGATATCAATACCTTCGACTATCTTCTCCAATGAAGTGATCATCACCTTTTGCCTTCTAATGGCTCGATGAAGTTTTTCATTTGGAGCATCGTCTTTGACATTTACCGACTTGGGTGGCCCTTCACCACCATCATTAGCTGTATCTTTTGTACTTTCTTTAGACATACTCTCCTCGTTCACGTAAGCAATAAGCTCCTTAATGCCTAGAGCAGTTTTATCATATGCTGTTTTCACTTTATCATATTGTAGTAATTATTCGCGAAATAAGGGTGGCTTGTTGCCATCGGCACCAACGACCTTATCCCTTCGTCAGGGGTGTCAAACTTCGACCAAAGCTCGCTCAAACTTTCAAGCCTGGTTTTCAAATATAGCGTACGTTTTTCTGGGCGTTCCTTCTGATACTACCCAATTAATTTCTCTATTTTACCGACAGCGCTTTACGACGTAATCAGTTTTTCAACCATCTCTGCCATCTTGACTGCGGTAATTCTCTGCAAAGAACTTAATCTTGAATTTATGCTTCTTTGACTCCGGCTGCCAGGAACGAAAAAGATTGTTGGGCAGAGGAGTTGAAGCTAAAGCCAAACGGATGGCACCTACGATCTTATACACACCACTCTTCGGCTATCAAAATATTTCACCAGCCCCTAAAACCCCACACCACTTTGCTCCTCTTACCAACCGCACCTCATGTTCAGAAATCCTAAGAAACGGAACTCCGCACCACACTTTGATTTCACCAACTCTTAACCCCGTCAAGCGCCTACAATAGATAACCATGGAGTGGTTGGGAGTCTCTCCCAGTGAAGTTCTATCCAAGGTCAGGGCTTTCCTCCCATTCTTCGACGCCACTGCTGACCAAGAGAAGCCAATGGCTCTCCTCGATTTCTATTTCAATCTTTATGGTTGCAAAAAGACTCACCAATCTTTCCTTAAATATCAACTGCCTAATTTCGCATGATAAGAGGCTCTACTTTGCTGATTTGGTCAAATCTGGTTTGCCGTGACCTAAATGTTTGTGTTTAAAGTGGATGGACCACTGAAAGTAAATAAAAAAATAGAATAAAATTCTACGGATAGGTTACTCCATTCGCAAAAATATCCTTTTTGGATTCTGTCACTAGGTAACTCTAGTACAGATCTGAGTAATTGCCTTTTCTGGCAATTCGACTCAATATGATAGAATTGAGTGGCAAATAAGTTTCTCTATGTGCAACTACAATTCTTGTATCCTTCTACACTAGGTACCTCTAGTACCAAAGGAGAATAGGATAAACAAAAAAGTCTACTAAAAGGACAAGTCGAAGAAAAACAGAATTGGGCCGCAAATAGGTTCCTCTATGTGCATCCACAATTCTTGTATCCTTCTGCACTAGGTACATCTAGTGCACAAGGAGAATAATGATACAGTAAACGTCTCCTAAGGTTTCCTAAGAAGACGGATCAATGTGTAACCTACCAAAAAAAAAAAAAAAAAAAATAAACTTGGTTTAAATCAAAATGATAATAATTTATTGTATACCATTCTAATTTATAATAAAATATTTTCGATGTTAGCTAAATCACATCCATGATACCTCGCTCCTTACTTCAAGAACAGGAACAAAATAATTATTGATTGAAAATGCATGCTTGGGACTTTTCACACGCATATAGAAAGGTGAAAGTACCAAACATGCTTACATACAAGAACAGTTAATTGCAACCATGATACCTGGCAATTTCGTTTTGAATAAGCTCAAGGTATCTTAATTGCTTACATATTTTAATTGTTCGCGTAGAGCATTGACTCATTTGTATTTATTTATTTTGCATGAAAATGCTCTACGCGGCGAAACAATAATACTGTTACCCTTCCCTCGAGGGCGCTCCGATTGAGGGTTCTGCGGGCCCCGGTTTTGCTCGTCAGAGACGGGTGTGGGCGCCACTCGCTTCAGCCCTAAACCCCCACGTTAACCGCCAAGCGAGCGGACGGTTTATCGGAGAAATTTCACGCACCTAAACTGAAAATCCCTAACCCACGAATTGAACCCGCACCAGGAATCAACCGCTAACGGAATCCCAACGACAAGACCTGTAATGATTTTCAACTTTTTTAAGTCCGAACGCGGAACCCACCTCTCATTGGTTCTAGACGTTAAGTCTGAGTAGTGCCAACGGATGGTACCAACAGGTCAACCAATCCGTGCACCGTAACCCATTCACGCGGTGGCTGCTTGTCGGCCAGCTAGTTCGGAGAGGATTTCGGTCGCGGGTCTCCGAATGGGTTACGCTCAATTACACCACCTGAACATGCCCGTTTTCAAAACGCGTTATCAAAACCAAACCATACGGAGAAGAACCCTACTTTACGTTACTCCGTATTTCTTCATTCATCCAGTTAAGAATACAAAATCTAATTTTCATTTCGCGTTTCCGAAGTCTCGACGCGGTACCGAAAAATATGCAACTCGAAATTAACCCGACGAAAACTACTTTAACAAAATGTCAAACCTACAAAGGTACCGCGTACCGCGCGCGACGCGAAACCGACCTCCGCGGATTTGTCGAAACCCTACCCTCGCGACGGCATACCTACCCTGCACTCTCTCTTCCCACTGAAAAAGAAAAACCGCTGAAAAGGAAAGTCGTGGTTATCTTTAGCAATTCATAGTTTTATTTATAATTTTACGTTTTACAATATAGTGAGAAGATATTAATCGGTTACACCTATAGCCTTTTATATTTGTACAAAAATCAAATATTCCAGCTCCAGCGCGTACAACTTTTACTCATTTTATGCATTGTGTAAATTAGTAGAAACGTTTGATATTATAACATTGGTAGGTTTCTTTAATTTTTTTGTATCTTCATAAAATAGGTGTACCATTGCATTTTTGCTCTTGCCTACAAGTTATTTAGCGCTGTCTTATTATTGATAATTCTTATAAATGAAAGGAACTCAGGAATTTCTAATTGTATGGAAGGTACAGTTCAGTCATAAGTATTGGAATCTACTCAGTCAAAGATTAAATGTTATAGGTATGTACTCATGAGTCCATTATTATACATACAATTCCCTTTTTTTTTTTTTATCAACTATACACTTTTCAAACCCGTTATTCCCGAAAAATTATGATTAATAGTTTGTTTAATATACGATTTATTCGATAATAATTATTGCGAAAAAAAAGTAAACGAATCCCGACTACATTAACAGATTATTTGTCATAATTACATTTAATCATCGGTTTTGGTTTCTCAACGCAATTTTCGCTAATGCAAATGTGTTGAATAAATTAATTATGGTAAACGATTTAAATGGTATAACTTATAGTTAGGGTAAGAACTGATTCCATTCGTATCAATATTTGTATTGTTTTGCCACTCGTATATTAGAATATCATCAAAAATTACTTTTATCGTAATAGAGTAAACTTATATAATCTTTTAAGGAGGCAAAAATCGAAAATCAGTCGACTGATATTGAAAATTACTAGGAAGCGATTAAAATAACTGGAATTTTCGTTCCTATGGCAATCAGAAAAAAATAGTCTGCTCCTGGACACTATTGAAAATATACGAGTATTATACATACATGATCACTCAATGTAAGTTGGTTGAGGTAAAAACAGTTGTCATGGAACTAAAAATAACTAATTATCAACCTCCGAGAACCGCCCATCGTAATATCTTATCTTTGTCTAAACAATAATAGGTAATTCAATTGTGTACTAGGAGCCGAGTTGACAGAGGTTGTCTGCCCGTCGTTTAGTCTCCGATAATGAAAAATACATTAATTACCGTCAGTCAAGTTTCTACGAAATAACAAATAAATGTCTATGGAATCCACTTTAAGAGTTCCCGGAGGTGTACATTGATTTTATGGCATGTGCAAAGTAATTATACGTTACATATGCCTCGTCCTAGGGCTCTTACAATAATTTGCTATATACTGCTTTCTCTTCTTTTTGAAAGTAGAAATAACATACCTCCTCTTGCTTCAATTTTGATAGCAAACACTGCTCACACTCCCAATAAAAATTTGTACACTGTTCACAGCAAATCCGATTACTATTGTGGGAATGCTAGCAAGCAATCTTTTTAATGACTGCACTGGCTGATGGGCATCCATCGATGTCTTCTGGACAACTTCACCTGCTCCCCATACGGTTCGCCCCTCGAGGGTCGACGGTATGTCCTCATTCGAGCCCTTCTTTCATTGGCATCGTCTTGTGGGCCATCCAGATAATTTTCCGTTGGAGCAGACTCCTGCACCGGCGACTCAGGAGTGAGGAGTGGCTCTGTAATGGTTGTTGCAGGTTCGACTAGGTCCTCTTGATTAGCTTCCACTGACGTCGGTGGCGATTCCGGCCCCTGACAGCCACTCAAAATTTTTACATTGCCATGATTTAGCTGAACTGGCGAATTCGATTCGCTCCCATGCATCTCATTCAAATTTATGGAGCGAATAACTGCAAGCAAACACGGTAATGCATTCGTCGATGTAAGCCGAACGAAAAATTACCTCTTAATCAGATTCAATCCAATCAGCACCGCACCAACATCCTATGCACAAGACCCGATGATGGCAAACACCAAACTGAACGAGAAAGAATTTCCCCTTCAAATTTTATCGTCGCCGTGATATTCTTATGAAACTCGCGGCGATAGCGCAGATCGAGAAAACCTTGCCAACTTTCCGGGATTTGCAATTTTCTCCAACCGATCTAACTATTCACAAGAACACTTTTTCGTTGATCACTAAAAATCCCAGTTATTTCCCCCGTTCCTTTTTCTCGTGGCGCCGGACTGTCAATCCGACAACCACCGACGAAACAGATGTGTGTGGAATGGCACGCCACATGGCGGCAATGTGCATTTCCATTTGTCGCCAGTGGCATAGTTTTTCGATGGCCACGGTGGAGGGGGCATTGCCAAATGGATATGTCTCGAAATGCGGCGGGGTTTTGATTAATATTCTGTTTCAAATATTTAAATCCACAGATCTAAATATTTGGAGAAGAAAAAAAAATATTTTCTGCGCAAAAATATTTTCTGCGCAACGATATCCGCACGAAAGATGAAGTCCGCTGGCATTTCGAGGTCATACCCATCTGGCCGAGTGCAAGGGTTCGGGATCGGAATCACTTCGATTCCCGGGCGTAGGCGTCACATTACAGACCTATCCCCGAATGTGCTTTCCACTAAGCTGGGAGGTGGGAAAAACTATGAGGCGATATTCCGAAATTTATAGGGGACCACCTGGAGCTGGTATCACTCACCCTTCCATGTTATCCGCGAGCCAAGTTAACAATCATCAAGACTAAAATTTTCACGAAATTCAATATTTAATTCGAAGAAATCTGAAACCTTTAACAATTCACTATAAAAAATCATGCTTAAACTTAAAGGAAAATGTTTCTCTGTTCTAATAATATCATACTTGAAATTGAATCACTTATTATTAAACCTACATACGTAGGGGGGCCCCCGGTATTTCCGCCGTCAATCCAGGTTTCTACGCCGCTACCTCCAGTAATTTTGCCAACTTTTCCAGCTAGCGTTCTGAATACTTCTTGTGGCTCCGATTCCAACCACTGGATTGCCGCCGCCAACCTTGATATCGCCGTTGTGGTCGCTGAAACTTCAAACAATCTTCCTTGGGCTTCAATCATTCTTCCTTGCCGCCAACCTGAATACCGCCGTTGTTGAGACTTCAATCAATCTTCCTGGTGCTTCCGTCGCCCCCAAAGGTCGTTCCGCTAAAGAGAGCGATTCCATCGTTCACAGGTCCCTCGTCAATTCATCTCCAGCGGGAACCCGTTAGGTTTTTTCGCGGGAAATGAAATTTGTTACACCTGTGCGCAAACTACCAGCGGCACTCAAACTGTTTTTATATTAGGCAATTGAAATATAAATTTCCCTTTAACTAGCACATTCGTGAATGTTTAATAATTTAAATATCGAAGAGTTATTTTTAAGCAAAAACGAAAAGCTTGTGGCATATTCCATAATATGTGGTTATATTCGTAAGTTTGTCATACTTGATGAGGATATTTTCGATTGATAAGTGTTGAATGGGTTTGATGGGTGAGTTGAACGAGTGTATTTATTCCTTGAAGTCGTATTGATCCTAACATCATTGCAAGTTGCAGTTGCTGTAGTTATTGTCGCCTTAATCTGTGCTGGTACGTCGAAATTGGTCAATTTTGCATCTCCGTGTGAAGGGCGTTCACTCGACTTATGCCCATATGAATTTTGATTGTAACTACTCCAAGCCCTGGTGCACTTCACGGCACATATAGGTGATTTGTCGTTGTCGTTTGCGGACCCGATACTTGATGTATATCCTGCAAATGCCACTACCACAATATCCCATTAGATCCAAAATTTCATGGCACCGCAAAGCAACCGTATGACAGTTTCTATGTCCTGATGTTCAAGGGCGCTATAAATTGAAGCTACAAAGTCGGAGGAATCGCAGTCGATGGCCATTTGTTTTTGTTGTGCTGGCATTGCGTGAGGGGAAGCTTTTCTTTTTCCTTGTCTGGTGTGAAAGTGGATTTATCTGGCATACTTACGCACTAGTTACATACATAGTTGCTTTACTTTACACAGTGCTTTTTTTTTCAAAATTCAAACTTTTATCTGAATTTTCCTTTCACAATAATTTCAAACTTTAAACCTTGGCTCGCGGTGGCTAATGTATCGCAGTGCTCAAAATAAATTCTTCATTTTTTTACGGTCATGCGTGGGTAGTATACGAGAGCTTTCCTTCCAGGTGGTCGGATGGGAGACAAGGGTCACCCGTAACAATACTCATCGACTCTTATGCAATTCTTCCGCTTAAACGGTATGTTGACTTCGAGAGGTTTTACCAGTTACCGAGTGTATAGTGAAATTACACTCGTAAACGGATCTTTCAACCAGTTCCTCGAATGTGCGATGGGTCCCATTTGCCTTAAGGCATCTCATTATTTCTGAAAGTGTGGAGTGGAACCTTTCGACTTGACCATTCACCTCGCTTTTATATGTTGGGGTACGGCAGATGTCAATACCCAATTGGTCGCGCATCATGAATTGTATAGATGTAGTGTTTAAGGCCTTTTCCCCATACACTACTACGCACTTAGGTACGCCGTAGAAGAATAACAGTTCCCTGAGCGGTGCTCGCACATCCTCAAGGGCTCTAGGTTTGAGAGGTCTTGCCGGTGCCAACTTACTGAACTTATCCAGGATTAGGTGGCGGTCAGTGGAATAAATGTCAATATGCACTGTATGTCCCAGAAATTAGGGGATAGGAGTAGGCTTTAAGACTTGATTGTTAGGGTGCCTCTCATATTTATTTTCCAAACAGACAGTGCATTGTTTAATGATATTTTTGATGTTGGCACTCATCTTGGGAAAGTAATCTTGTTCCAAAATTTGTAGCATATTTTTTTTTGTATTATGGTGAACTGTAGCACAGGTTTTTACTATAAGTTCCTCCTGGGCAGATTCACTTCGGACATTTGAACTTCCTTTTGGGTGAAACGAATTTTGTAAGTACTAAAGAAAAGGGGGTAAATTTCTTGAATGAGTCCCATTGTTGCTTCGTTTGTTTTCAAGCCATTGATCACGCTGGGGTTCAAATATCTCTTAAAAATTCCAATGAGGTTCTCTCTGGCATATTGGGGTTCGAAAAATATGTGCTTCTAATAATTGGGAACGGGTTGTTCTAACTGATAGGTACTTTGTTCGCCTATGTTAAGGATAATCTGTGTTCGGTAGCCATTGATGGGTGTTTCCACCGTGGGGATCAGGTTGTGAGAGGAGCTTTCGTCACTACGAGGGTCATTCAACAAGTACTTAGCCTACAGAAGAAAAACGAAAATTTTGGAAAGTTGGCAATTTATTTTTCCACTTCCACATAGTCTCCTTCAAGCTCGATACACTTGGCCCAGCGATGGTCTAACTTTCTCAACCCGTCCAAAAAAATACATTTTCTCGAGGGCTGCAAAATAGGCCACCGTGGCGGCGATGACCTCCTCATTCGACCCAAATCTATTCCCGGCGAGTGATTTTTCAGGTTTGGAAACAATAAGTAGTCACAGAGGGCCAAATCTGGAGAGTACGGTGGATGGGGCAGCAGTTCGTAGCGCGATTCGACCAATTTGGCCATGGCAACGGCAGAAGTGTGAGCCGGCGCGTTGTCGTGGTGGAACAGCACTTTTTTCTTCGCCAAGCGGGGCCGCTTTTTCTTCAATTCGACGTCAAATCAGCCCAATAAGTCTGCATAGTAGCGCCCCGTGATTGTTTTACCCTTCTCGAGGTAATCGATGTGGATCACACCTTCTGGATCCCAGAAAATGGTGACCATCACCTTTCCGGCCGAACGAACAGTCTTCGAAGCACGTTCGCCGGGTGAAGTCCACTACTTCGACTGTTCCTTAGTCTCTGGATTGTACCAGTGAATCCATGTTTCGTCGACGGTCACGAAACGACGCAAGAACTCCACCGGATTGCGCTGAAACAGCGCCGAACACATGGCCGATGTGATCTCACGGCTGCGCTTGTTTTCCGGTGTGAGCAAACGCGGCACCCATCGCGCCAACAGCTTTCTCATGCCCAGTTCTTCGTGTAGAATATGATGCGCCGTTCCTTCTGCGATGCCCACAGTCTCAGGTATCTCGCGAACCTTCAATCGACGGTCTGCCAACACGAGATCGTGGATTTTTTGAACGTTTTCCTCCGTAGCAGCCGTTTTCGGGGCACCTGGGCGTAGCTCATCAAAAACCCACGTGTGGTCACGAACAAACTCGTTGAACCAATTCTTGACGGTCGCCATCGAAGGAGAAGAGTCACCGTATACAGCATCCAAGCGATCTTTGATTTCGCTGCGCGTTTTCTCTTCCAAAAACAAGAATTTAATCACTGAACTATATTGTTCATTTTCTATTTTTGTACAACCGACCGACACGCTCGCTTCCAAAGGCTATCAAAACAAAACTAATGAAGGGAATTGACTGAAACTTTAGCAGTAGGCTACTAAAAAAATGTAGTGCACGATGGTAAAACTCTTTTGTAATAGCAGCGCCATCGGGCGGTGAGGCTAAGTACTTGTTAACTGACCCTCGTATGAGAACCAGCTGTCAATTAGTTGATCTTCGATTGCATAGGCTTCCTTGAGGGAGTGTCAGCCACGATATTGGCCTTTCCGGGCTTATATTGGCGCTCATAATTATATTCCTCCAATATCATCATTTTAATATTAGTGTTATGATTACTCAATGCATACGTCAGCGACTGGTGATCAGTAAAAATCCTAACTTTACGTGATCCGTAAAGGAAATTACGCAAAAATTATAATGCCCAAATTATGGCCAACATTTCCTTCGCGCTGGTTGCATAATTAATCTCGGTACGGTTTAGAGTTCGAGAGAGGAAAGTGATAGGCCGTCCTCCCTGTGACAGTACAGCTCCAAGAGCGTTCTGAGAGGCGTCAGTTGTCAACACAAAACCTTTTGTGAAATCAGGATGAATCAACATGACGTCTTGTGAGATCAGCGAATTTTTTATCTTTTGAAAAGCTCAACTGGATTTTAATTTTGCTAGATATGTTCTTGGATATTCTCCCATCTTAGAAGCGAAGTAAAGGGATTTGCTATACATATTTCCAGAATGAAGCGTCTGTAATAACCTGCCATACCTAGGGAAGATCTAAGTTCCCTCAGCGTAGTAGGTGATTGAAAATCTACAATAGCCTGGACTTTTTGCGGATTTGATCTGATACCCTGCTCCGAAACGACGAATCCAAGAAACTCCACCTAGTTCTTCGTGAATTCGCACTTATCAACTTGTATCTTAAAATTCGCGTTCTGAAGGGTTTCGAATATGATATCCATGTTTTGTAAAAGTTCATTTTTATCCTTGCCATATATGATGATATTATCTATGTAAGGCTGGCACCTGCGCCCAATATGCTCCCGGAGAGCGTCATCAACTGCTTTTTGGAACGTTGGAGGTCTATTCTTTAAACAAAACACTAGACGTGTAAATTCGTATTTACCGTTGTTGACGGAAAAAGCAGTTTTTTTCCATATCCTTTGGGTTCATTGGAATCTCTTCAAGTCAACGACTGTGTAAAATTTGTTCTGACCTAAATTTGCAAGAATCTCGTTCATCTCGGGCAAGGGATATGTATTAGGTATCGTAACCTCATTCAATTTTCTATAGTCTATTACAAGCCTATATTTTTTTCTCCCGACGCCTCCATCTATTTCGGGACTATCCATACCGGTGCATTATATGGTGATCTAGACGGCCGAATTATACCGTCTCTGAGAAGTTTTTGTATCTCTTGATCTACTATCGGTTTCAATGCCATAGGGCATGGATATTATTTGGAGTATACCGGTCTATCCGTAGTTGTGCGGATTTGCTGTAATTCAGCATCTGCACAAGACTCATTTCCGAGCTCCAAAGATTGAACGAAATCGACCAAATACTGATCATGTTGTTGGTCCTCATGTGCAATGGATTCCTGGTATTCCATCATTTCCTTGCCCAGGTTTGATCCCTGTGTAAAATGCATACGCTGTTGTTTTGAAGGATAATTAATGGGTTGATTATTATCCCGTTTCGGAGGGAATTGTGGCCTAGCTTGAGGTCGGTTCTGGTAATTTATGTTCATAGAATGAATAGACCTGTCAACATCCATGGGCTCAGGTTCATTTTGGAGTCTTGGTGGTAGTTGCCACTGTGGAAATTTTGGTCTCGAACTTGAATAGAAGCGAGGATTCTGGCTAAATTGATTGAGATGATAAGGCCTTTTAAAGTTTTGAACATAGTTAGGTTTTGGGTAAAATCTAGGATGCATTGTCGAAAGCGATTGGAAAAAATATCTAAGCGGAGGTATTGGTGGCATTTGCTAGAAATTTCACGGAGCTGGTATGGGTACATGTTGTAAATTCCGCGGAGCTGGCGTGGGTGCCTGCTGAATATTTTTTTTGCCTAGGCGGGATTGGCGGTGTAGTATTATCCTGGATCCGACAAACTGCATTACTACTACTCTGAGGATAATTTATCCGGTAACTTACATTTACTTGTTTCAAACACAATCTTATGGCATATGGAAGATCAACTGGTTCCCTCATTGTCAAGAGATGGGGCAGATATCCATTTAGCCCACGCACAAAAGTATCTAAAGCGTTATTTCTATATGTTTGCACCATCATATTTGTCGCTTCAGGAGCCATATCCATGCAGGAAATTTTATCTAAGATAAGCGATAGATGGTGGTACACTTCTTGGTAAAAACCTTGGATGCTATTAGCACCCTGCACTAAGGAACTTATCTGATATTCTAGAGTATTAATATCTCTGTTATCAGAGTAATGTAACACGGCGTATCTGCTCCCAATTGAATGGAGTATTGTAAGACTCCAGTGCTGCATTCGCTTGACCCACGATTTTATTACAGATCAAGTTTAAGATGCCATAGTATTTGGGTGAACCCCGCAAATTATCATACAGTTTAAGGACTCTTTCAACACTGTTACCCCAGGAACTGAATTCTCCTAGTTGACCTGAGAATTTCACTTAACGTCCCTAAAAAAAATGTTCCACTTACACTAGAATTAAAAATAATATCATCCTGGAGGCGGCTGCTGATTGTACTCAGCTCTTTTTTGTTCACGTAAGTGATTACTGAGGGCCTCGTTCCTCTAGTATTGAAAAACGCGAATTACATGTACCGAGCGTGTGGTTAATAAAAAAGAATCAAATTTTAAATTGAATTGTTTATTAGTCGAGAGCTAGATTACAGCTGAACGAAATTTCTTCCTTTACTTTAAAATCCAAAGTTACAACTGTAGCATTTTTGCGTGAATGCAAAAATGCTGAATTTAGAAAATGCAAAATAGTCTAAAGTTCTCAGACAGTAATTTGATGAAAAAAAATGCTGAATTTAGAATATAGAAAATCGTATGACGTTCTCTGGCTGTAACTTGATGAGTTGTCTGCTCGTGGCGGATGTTCCCAAGGTGTTTGAGGTCGATCATGTTTTATGGGCCACGTGACAGGTGTGTCGGTTGTCGGTCGTAGCACCTCCCCCCATAGATGAAAGCGATGGCCAGATGAAGCGAAGTTCTTGAGATTCGATGGCAGGAGCTTTCGTGATGTTTGGGAGATCAAATCGGGTTCGATCGGGGCTCTTGAAAATCTTAAGCGCAACCAGGAACAGGATGATGATGAAGATGATGCCAAGTACGACTAAGGTAACGTAAAATGTTTCGGGTTTGATTATTTGGAGCTCTTCTATGGCGTTGTTTTCGGGGAACGAATATTTTCCGAGATTTTCAAACGATATGTCCATGGAGTAGTTATTTTCTGAAAAGGTAAGTGTTGAAGGATATATATTTATTTCGTCCCAGTGGACGTTTTCCAAGGATGCGTATTCTAGGTCGTTGATTTTAATTTGGCAGTTCTTTATATGGATTAGTTTTGTTCCTTTGATGCTCTGGTTGTTTGGTCCACAGGATGAGGTGACGTATACTTCCTTTTGGCTAGTGATTAGGATATATCCGGGCTCAGGTTGACCGATTTCGTCGTATTTGTCATGTGGTCTGAGTTCGCAGCTAGCCGGTATATTCTTAAGCAGATTCCCAATGCATTTGTCCTGTTTCTTGCCTCGATGCATTGCGATTGCTTGCAGTAGTGGATTTTCTCTATTTTAGGACATTTCGCATTGCTGAATTGAGTATCATTTAGGGAAGTTATTAGGAAAGGAAGGGTATCTATTAGGAAAGGAAGGGTATCTATGACTTTGGTTCTGTTAATTGGGAGAGGGATAATGTGGAACAGGGAGTAATTGAAATTCGACAATCGCGGTATCTGAACGTTGAAAATTATATTTGTACTGTTGTAATATGCCTGCAATTCTAGTAGTTCGTAAATGTGTTCCTTTGATATGAGGTGCGTATTTTGTTTTGCAAGAAATGCTTTAATTTGTATGAGTTCCGTATGGCTTAGGATCTATTTCGAAATAATATTCAGTTTAGCAAGAATAATAGCTTCCGCTATATTAGTTAAATGATTATTTAGGAGATCAATGTTGTAGTTAATTTGCGTAAGAAATTCTAAATATCGGCTATAATTATTATCAGCTCTAATTTCGTTTTCAAAAAGTTTTTCATAGTTAGCTGTTGTGAATTTATATGATTTGTGATGTTCTCTGAACGTTGTACCATTTTATTAATGATTGCGATTTGTTGATTAAGATTCAATTTGGGGTTATTATCTTTTCAATTTCCTTGTTCAGCTTTAATGCGTCGTTTGCGTCCATGTTACCTGTTATCCCTTTTATAAGTGTTCCGAGTCTGTTAATTAGTCCTCTCTTACTCCTGAATTTTGGAGTGAGTGAGCCGAGTTTGTATTTTAATTCGTCAAGTTTTATGTTTGTGATTTTAATTGAGTCCTTCAGGTTTTCTATGTAACCGAGAGCAATCAATGATTCTTAAATTTTGTCAATGCTTATTTGATATTGTTTGAATCGTATTCAATGTAGTAGTTTGTTGTGTCCCTGGATGATCCTGGCTTGACCCAGTTGTAGTGGTAGTATCCCGTTGTTGTTCGTCAGGTCGTGGATTCCCATCTTCTGTCCTGTTGTCATTGCCAGGTGAAAAAGCCTGAAATGTACGTTTCCTTTTTAGTTTTGATTTAGAAAGTTTCTGGTTCTTAGAAGTAATTAATGTAACGTTCTTATTTTTCCTAACCTTATGCTTACTAAACCTAGGTGTAAGTTTATTTCTCCTACATTCTTTTGTGAATATAATTGATTCATCTTCATATTGTTCTGGTTCTTCTCTATTTACGTTTAATTTTCCTACATTCTTATCTATGTTACGTTCTAAGCGTTCTTTAATTAAGGGAAATATTTGAGATTGAAATTCATTAAGTTTTCTGAGATATTGGTGGATAGTGTTTTGCTGGAGTTCGTTATTAAATTGAGATTTGCGTCCATAAAATATTTCATAGGGGGTGTGCTTTGTAGCAGAATGAATGGAATTATTGTAAGTTATTATGGCTTCATTTAGAATATCATCATGGTCTCTTTCTTTCCGTTTATTGTAAATTATTCTATAAATTTCTGTCAGGGTCGAGTGTAGTCTTTCAACGGTAGCATTACTAGAACTTTGTTGGTATGAAGTTATGTGGTGATTAATACCATATTGTTTACAAAAATCTTTGAATATGAGTGCCGTGAATTCAGAGCCGGGGTCAGATACAAGTTGTTTAGGGATTCTATGTAAACTGATGTAATCTCGTAAGGATTTGATAATAGTTAGGCTATTACCAACTGGAAGTGTGTATGCTGCAAGAAATTTTGAGAATTTATCTGCTATGGTCAAGATTTTATTATGGTTAATAGTGTATATGTCTGTATAAAACATCGAGTGGTTTATTGGGTATTATAGGGAATTTTACTTTTGGAGGATTGCGATCGTATTTCATAGTCTGACAGGTTTCACAATTATTGATCAATTTAGTAATTTTTTGTTTCATGAAAGGGAAGTAGAATTCGCTCTGAAGGTGTGAAGTTGTCTCTATGGTAATTCTTCGTATGGTAGTCGTTGATAATTTTGTCCTGTTCGTCGTTGTCCGTAATGTCTTTGAGGATCTGGGTGCACCTTATGAGCTTAAATACCTTCGACTGGGAAAAGAAATTTGAATAAATATTTTTGACCGTTCTAAATATAGCGTCATTGCAATAAATTGCGTTAAGTCGATTGGGTGAAAGAACCTTTTTTAAAACATCGATAATATCCGATTGGGAATTAGATGCAATATGAACGGTTCTCCTTTGTTTATTTTTGAAAAGCATTTGAAGCGAAGTTAAAGGGGCTCTGTTGGTTTGCTCTAATACTAACTGTAAGGAAAATTCATTTAAGCGTCTTTCAGATATAGGTATGCCATCGTTCATATCTTCTTCGGCAGAATGAATAGTTGCTCCGATGGAAGACGGAATGGGTTGGTTGTGAGACTGTCCAGCTTCAGCTTTTTCTGAAGCATTTATCTCAATTTTGTTGGAGTCTGTAGTATGTATGCGACTTAAAGCATCTGCATTATTATTGAGAGCGCACTTTTTGTAGACTATTTCATAGTCAAATTCTTCTAATTTGAGTCTCCATCTGATTAGCTTTGAATTCGGGACCTTCAAACTCATGATCCAAGTTAATGGTTTGTGGTCAGTGACAATTTTGAATTTTCTCTCGAATAGATAAGGACGAAAGTATTTAGTTGCCCAGACAATAGCCAGAAGTTCCTTTTCTTTTACAGAGTAGCGATTTTGGTTTTGGTGGGAGTCCTGCTTGCATAGTATACTGGTTAGTCACTACCGATAGGTCCTTGAGACAATACTGCACCAATGGCGTAATTGCTTGCATCGGTAGTTAACACGAAGGGCTTAGTGAAATCCGGATATTGAAGGATTGGATCATTAGTTAATAAGTCTTTGCACATTTTGAAGGTTTTAATGTAAGTTTCGTCCAGAACAATTTGTTTTCCTTTTTTGAGATACGAAGTTAAAGGCTCCGTTAATTTCGCGAAGTCCTCAATAAACTTTCCATAATACCCCAAAAGACCCAGGAACGATTTTATGTCCTTTTGTGATCGGGGAATGGGAAAGTCTCGAATAGCCTTACTTTTTTCTGGATTGGGTTTAACTCCCTCTGTGGTAACAACATGCCCTAAAAAGGTGACTTCTTTATGTAAAAACTCCGATTTACAAAGCTGGACTTTTAAATTAGCTTCGCGAAGTTTAGCGAAGACCTTTCGAAGGCTCTCTTTATGCTCTTGGAGTGAAGTTGAAAAAATAATTATGTCATCTAAATAAACTAGACTAATCGTGCCTTGGAGTTCTTTTAGGACATTATCCATAACTCTTTGGAAAGTTGCTGGGGCGCTTGAAAGCCCAAAAGGTATGCGTATATACTCGTAGTGCCCCCCCATCTATAGTAAAGGCTGTCTTTTGGATGTCCTTCAGATCCATTTCTATTTGGTGAAATCCATTGGCGAGGTCCAGTGTGGAAAAATACATATATTTTCCTAGTTTAACCAGAATTTCGTTAATATTCGGGAGCGGATATTTGTCACTAATTGTCTTTTCATTTAATTTCCTATAGTCAATCACTAGTCGCCATTTTTGTTTGCCACTAGCGTCGCGTTTATTGGGAACTATCCATACCGGAGAGCTCAAAGGGGAGTAATTGGGTCGAATTATCCCTTGTTCAAGCATAGCCATTATTTGCTTCCTTACTTCATCCTTATAAATATAAAGGTAGCGATATGATTTTGTATAGATGGGCGAATCATCTATCGTCTTTATTTGGTGCTTTACCTCGTTAGTGAAGGAAAGATTATCGCCTTCCTTGAAGAATATATAAAGAGTTTGTTTCTCTTCGGAATTCAACTGGTCGACTTGCAGGGATTCTACGATATTAGAGTTTTCGCTATTTTTCACCTCCGAACATTGGATGTTAAAGTTATTAATTTCCGTAAAATTTGTATTAGAAAATTTTTCGACCTTAAGGGGTTAGTCCAAATAGAGACTTTTTTCCTCGATAGAGTTGTTGACTATTTTCATCCAACTATACCAGTCTTGACCAAGATATATTCCTTTTGGGATAATCAATTCGGGATCGATTTGCGTGTGTTTGATATAAATATCTCCGTTTTGAATATCTCCTGGGAGTTAAACTATAAATTTGGAGCGAGGGGGAATAACATATTTGCCGGAAGTAAAATTTGGTTTGAAATGCAAAGGAATAACGGAAAACTTTGTAATGAGTACTCTATTCACAAGATCCACTTTAATGCCGATTGATGTCATTGCGTCAAGTCCTATTAGTCCGTCGAAGTAGCCGTGGAGTTTAAAGCGAGGAATCGTGTGTAACCTGGAGTTTGAAATTCATCGAAATTGGGAAGGGTAACCTCCCTGTTAACAGCATGTTTATTTAATATGGTAGTAATACTTATTGGCTTCATTTCTCTTATATCATCAGGATGGATAAATTCCGGGTTCAAAAATGATGAAGAGGAACCTGTATCGATAAGAAACTTCAATGGTCTACCAAAAGGGGAAGAAATGTTGATGTATGGGAGAATGAATCCGTGTTTTTTAACGTCTAGTTATCCTGCTGATTTTTCGAGACAGACTGTTGAAAATTTTCATCTATGTCACATTCCCTGGTTTGGGAATATTCAGGTTCAGTTTGATAGTTGTAATAATCATCTAGATTTAACATATGTAGGGGTTCTGGACATGAATTAGGTATATAATTTTCAAAGACATCGTAAGGAATAATTTGCTCTTCATTAGGATTGCTTTTTTCGCTTAAGTGAAACAGTTCCTTGCTTCTTAATTTGGAGGACCAGCGGACCTGAAAAAATTATTGCTGTTATTATGGCGAATTTGTGAATTCGGTTTAAAATGACATGATGAAACCATCCATTGATTCAGGTTTAGGTCTATTTTGCTGTTGGTTTTGGCTGAAATTGGGGTTTTGCGGAAAGTTATTCCTAAATGGTTGGCTTCCAAAAGATGTGTTAACCTGTTGGCGCTGAAAATTAAATGGCCTGAAATTTTGTTGGAATGGGTTTGCCTGAAAATTAGATTGTTACCGCGGGATATTGTACGGGGTTGCTAAATGTTATTGTATAAAATTGAAAGGTCTAGTGTAATTTGGTTGCGAAAAACTAAAATTATTCCCTTGATGGTAAGGTAACGATTTTTGTCTGTTAAAAATGTTTTGTGTGGGTAACCGTGTGTTTAAACTCTTGGAAAAAGGATTCAATTGACTGTTATTTGATGATTGCTGAAAAGTTTTATTAGTTTCCGTTCTGAAATAGAACATATTCTGCTCTTTTATACAGAACGAAAATGCTTCGGCCAATGGCGTAGGTTTCATGGCGAGAATTGTTGAACCTAAAGGTTCTTTAATACCTGAAAGAAAACCATTCAAACACATTTCGGAATATAATGAATTTTTCGTATTAACCACGCTTGCATCCTTTTCGTGGATGCTAACATGATTTGTCAAGCTGGTGGGTATTTCGACAATCTCACTGTGAAATTTCTCAATAGTCTCTGTCGTCTGTCGCATTCTATGTAAGTCTCGTATAAGTGACGTCTCGTGTTGTTCCTTATTGCGCGTAAAAGTAACTGGCCATAACCAGTGCCACTTGTGTATGAAATCATCGCTAGTAATTCATCGACATTATCAATGAAATCATAGAGAAGTCGAGGATTCCCTTCAAATCTTGGGAGATCCTTAATTGCGTCTGGGATGCGAAGCGAATTAAATACGTCCACTCTTGTCACGCTATTGGTCCCGGTTGAAGGCATTTTGTCTGAACAAGTATTTTCTTCTGACAATTCGAAACTATTATAAATCGCGTCTGAATGAATATTTTCTTCACTAATTGGTTCTAATTCGTGATTACAATTAACTAAATCTACATAGCAACTGCTATTTAAATCACGAACACTATTTGCACCACTCGCGTGAAATTCCAAAACCCGTTCCGTTAAATTTTTATAAATATCGCCGAACTTCGGATAGGGACTTACTTTCTTAAATGATTTCTTGGGTAAAGGCATAGGATTATAATTGGGAAATGAAATATGATAATATATAAGGATAATAATAATCTTTATGAGGATGATAAAAATTCAGTTTATGCTATAGCGAAATTATTTGTCCTAAATAAAAACCACTTACATGTAAATTGTAACCACTTTATTCATGGTTTCGGCTAATGATCCAACTGCACCTTTAGGAACACTTCACTTCACGAAACCGGCGGCCACAGAAATTATTTTCACTAATCCGATGAAAATTTCACTAGTCCGGTGAATTTCTGTACTTCTGCTTTGCTTCAACTACTCCGCCGCGTCAATAATCCGTTGGCACTTCACGGAATCTTTTACAATGGTACTACTGGATCACTCGCCGCCTGCAAGACTGCGCCAATTACATGTACCGAGCGTGTGGTTAATAAAAAAGAATCAAATTTTAAATTGAATTGTTTATTAGTCGAGAGCTAGATTACAACTGAACTAAATTTCTTCCTTTACTTTAAAATCCAAAGTTACAATTGTAGCATTTTTGCGTGAATGCAAAAATGCTGAATTTAGAAAATGCAAAAGAGATGAGAAAAGTGCTGAATTTAGAATATAGAAAATCGTATGAAGTTCTCTGGCCGTAACTTGATGAGTTGTCTGCTCATGGCGGATGTTCGCAAGGTGTTCGAGGTCGATCATGTTTTATGGGCCACGTGACAGGTGTATCGGTTGTCGGTCGTAACACGCGCGTATAGAGCCCTTCGCGATCAAACCTTTCGTATTTTGCACTAATCGGATGAGATTTTGCGACTGGATCGAGCCTTTCTCGTCTGCGGTAGTCGGACGTAGCCTTTCACAAATAATTTTGACGATATTCGGACGATACTGGTAATCTAAACTCGGTCCTTGCTCGGGCGCCAAGTAAGAATCCGTTTTTCTAAGCTACGAAAAAAAAATATTTTTATTTAGATGTTCGTTGTACAATAATTTTCTTAAAACTATCACTCTCTCTCACCTTAGCATGGTTTATTATTTTGTCGAGCCACCTGACTGCTTACTCGCGCAATTAGTTTCCAGGTAAATCATGTTCGTCTGGTGGAAGGTGAATGATACTCGATATGCTGTGTCTGGTGGGAACGTGTAGAAAAATGCAGTTTGATGTAAACTGAAAGTGTTTGCATGATGGAATGTGACATGCCCGTGTTAACTTATATAAAAAATGTTTACAAATTTTTTTTTCGTTTAAACAGACGGAATTGTTGAGATGGGTTATTAGAAAAATTTCTTTTAAAATTTTCATCACGATTAAATAGACCACCGGTGTTATTTCTTAATTTTTCTTTGTTTTCGTTGATATATTGTCTGTGGTTTTGGTTTCCGTCTGATATTGGAGTATATATATTGTTCCGTACTTTTTGTCACAATTGTTTTATGCCATTAAGAAAAGTTCTCGAAATGATTGATTCATTAGCTTCCGGGGAAAATTCAATGGGTTTATTTTCATCGAATTCGTATTTTGCATTTAATTTATCCAATATATTATTATTATATTATTGTTTCTCGTACTGACCGCCTCATGATGTAGATGATGGTAGGTGTCTCGAACTCCAAAATTGTTAACAAACTCCGCTTTTATTTCGTCCCACGTTGGGTTTTTTCCTAGTGTCCTAATTGCTTGCAGGGCTGGCCCTTGTACTTTGTTCAAGATTTGTCGACTGAATACATAATTTTTCATCGCTTAATTTCCACTTACCATGGACATTATTAGTTCGACTTCTCTTATAAATGATGAGAGATTGTAGTGCTTAAGTCCACTGAACTCTTTGATGGCAGCAGCTTCTTTCAGAAGATTTGCTGCACTTATTATAAATTGCTGCTGATTTTGACTTGCAGCGCTGTTTGATTCTGGACTACTTATCCTTATTTAGGGTGCCTAATAAATTGTTTCGTTATTTTATTGTGATGTTGTACCGATCGCAGGTATCGTTGTAACACACATTCGACATTTAAGGTTTTCTAATTCGAATGTTAGATCGTTAGTTATTCACAAAAATCGAAAAAAGTACTGCACAGTTATAGAAAAAGATGACAGTTTGCGAATATGAAAAAGTCAGTATTTTCGCGAGTCACCAATTTGTCTGAGAAGTTTGGAATTTTCTGGTGTGTATAAATACTTGTTAAACTCGGAACAAGAAAATTGTTTGAAATTGAACTTCACGGACACAATATCTCGCACAGTTTTGGCGCTGAGTCTATTCCTTTCTTTTGTCCATTGAGCCTCTATCAAAGAAAAAATTCTTTCACAGTTCGCATTGTGACCTGGTATTGAGAAAAAAAAAATGATGCGATCCTCAAAATTTCAGTAAAACAGTCAGTGCATGAATTCGACGCGAAGAATTCACAGATTTTTTTATCATTACAATTTTATCTAAAAAATTCGAGATCGGCAGTAGACTGTTTTTTCTCTATGAACCTGATCAAGTTCATGGTTTGATCGAAAATTTTAGTACCATCAATCTGAACTCCTTTTTCCGCCAGATAGTCAACGGTGTCCTCAATGCATTCGTAGGTCAATAGGCATTCCATTTTGAAATCCAGCCATTGGAAAATCTGGAATGATACTTGGATGAGCTATACTATATTATACCTAAATTTCAAAATCATATCTTCCAACATGCATAAGTTCATGAAATCAATAGTGAATTTATCCGAAATTCTGACAGAGATGCAGTCCATTTCAACAAATAATTCTCAACTTCTTCGTAGACAGTCATCGTATTTTGAATGAAGTCATCGCATTCCCTATCTTTCCCTTCGGCTCTCAGGTCCGACAGAGTTTTTCTGACAGGAATTAGAAGAAATTTGTGTACAATTCTGTCACGCATCGATTGAGCCACATCATCAACAATATTGAGAATCTCAACGACACTGTTATTTTCTTGCTCCAATTTTCTAATTTTGTCGTGGAAAACGGATATCAAGGAATGTACGAAAAAAAAAGATAACATTCCGCGAAATCATGACGAAAAAAGTTCTCAAGCATCTTCGGGGGTTTTTCTTCAGACAAAAAATACGATTTCAGTGACGGGAACGTAGACAATAATCGTTCGACAACTGGCAAAAGACTCAGCCACCGAGTTTTGCTGTGATAAAGAAGATCTCTATATGATATGTTGACGAAATCAAAAAAATCTTTGAGTGTCTCAGTCCGAACAGTGTAAATCGAGAAAAATTGATAAATCTTAAAGGCAAGCGAATCGATATCGAACAATCCATATCGACTTAAGCCATGCTGGGCCGAATTGTGAAGGATGTGCGCTGAGCAGCCGATACCCAGGATATTAGAATTGATATCCTTCTTTATGATGGCGATTGAGACCACCAAAATTAGAATTCGTGTTGTCAGCAGTGTAGCATGTCAGTTTTGGTTTGATAACATGGCCATCAGCAACATTTTCGAGAACTTTTGCGACAGTGTCCGCTTTTTCGTTTGTCGTTTCGATGAGGTCCAACATTCGAACTTGGATTCCTTTTTGGGTGTAATCGAAAAATTGGGCAACGATTGGAAACAACTTTATATGGCCGTGGTTGCTTGCGTCCGTAGATATACTGACATATAAAGCTCTCGCCAGTTGATTATCGACATTTTCAATCACGTGAGGTGCAATCACATTGCACAAAATGGCCTCAGTTTTGGTTCGGGCACATGTCATTTTTTGCGCGATTTCCGAATCCCCGAAAATTTCACGAAGCAAAACCGATGTGCAGTCTTGGGAACGGAAGGATTGATGAGGCACGGTGACATGAAATGCGAGGGCTCCTTCGCATGCATGTATTTTCTCTTCTAAACGGGTGAATCGAGGTATCATGAAATTGGCTGCCGATCTTGTCGTTGAATTCTATTGGACATTTTCCTTATGCTTTTTGGTATTGAGATGTTGGTCCAACTGAGTCGTCCCGGACAATCGCAAAAAAATTTTGTTGTGGACTACGAACCCATTATATTTCAATATGAAAAGTATCGGATCTGAGAGGCATTAGTTAGAAACTTTTAATTTTTATTTAACAAAGACCAAAGTCCAAAACTGAAAAACAAAGAAAAAGAGAAGCAATAGGTTCCATACGCATCAGAAAAAAGAAGAAAAAGAAAATAAGTTACCACTTACCACTGTTAGCAACAGAAACATTCTTTCTACAAACAACACACTCTGCAACTGTATCGTTGTCGGTCTTACGGTAGCAGGAGTATTTTCCTTCTTGTTTTCCTAATAAATCAGGAACGTGACATTTTCGTCGCGACATTCTGAATGTTTTTGCCGGAACGTAAGCAAAACAAACGCCCTTCTCACTGACACAAAGTTGCACGGACAGTACACGCACTTACACCCACACGCGCGCGAGCCATGAAGAGACAAGGCTTGTGAATTGTGATCCGGCATTCGCTGACCAAGTTGCGTACGCTTACGTCGACTGAAACGCGCCAATTTCAAATCGTTTGCATCAGTAAAACGTCCTCCAGAATTGCTGACTTTTCTTAGTTTGTAGATAATGATAAAAAACGTGGAAAAAAATGTTGCATTTCGCAGAAATTTTCGGGAAATTGCGGCATTTCGTACGTGGTCATAAATATAGTACATTCGTGTTATTTTAAAAATAAAATAGTACACTAGTACATCGAGCTGAAATATAGTACCTGTACTATTAAAATAGTACGTCTGGTCACCCTACCTTATTTCTATGTCTAATATTACATCTTGTCACTTTTTGCTTCCAGAACGCAGTTTCTTTCATCCACTAAACCAGTCTTCGTATGTAGTTTGTTGAAAGTATGTGACAGTTATCATGACTAATAGTTACACAGCCACAATTAGTAGTCAATAGTTACACTTAACTCTTAATAGTTAACACTTTCACTGTTTTTCAATTTTTAATTTAACCAATGTTCGGATTTGGTTAACCGCCGACTGCGCCATATTATTATGTTCTCGTTATTTAATTAAAAAAAAAATTAAAACACTGGTTAACTTTAACTTGTATTTTATTGACCGCTACGTTTGGAACATCGAATAAGACTCACTGAAGTTCTTAATTAAATGTTGTTGACATTATTGGCCGGCATAAATTCATATTGCAAATGTTTGCAATATTTGCGAATTGTGTTACAATGAACGGAAAGAATTTATGTTGCAAACACTTTTGTAAGCAGATTGCAACATGTAAGAATGAATGTCGAAACTTTGCTAATAACTTTTATTGAATTTGTGCCGACCAATTCACACAAAGTTCATTATTATTAAATGTTGGTGCAACAAATGGAGGTATTGATGACGTAACTCCAGCTGTGTGTGTCGTGAACAAGGTATGAGGCACTTGTGAAATGAGGCAAAGGACAGTGCACCTAACTCCAGTACGTAATGTGATTGTGGTATTTGGAGGAGCGTTATAATTTGGTTCCTCTGCAAGATTTGGCATCCGTCGGAGTTGAATTTCGATAGTGTCCCATAAAAATAAACGTGCCTTGCTGCTCGCTATAATCGAGGACTCGGTGGAATTACTTTACAGATCCCTCGTTTATACTGCGCCTCAAAAGGAGAAAATCTTTTTGAAGTACTGCAGCACGTCCGAAAATGTTGCCCAAATGTGAAACTTGTTTATGTTCATGCTAATAATCTGATATTAAAACTGCGCCATTCCTTTTGTTCTAAGGAACACTAGTACGCCTCCAAGGAGGTAATTTTCTTGCAATAATTTCATATCATCTCTCACTCAGAACTTGTTATTTTGCAAATACTCCACAAAGAAGCCGTACAACTCCCACCGAAGGAGTGTAAGTTAAATGAATGAAGGAAGCGGTTCCTTAAAAAAAAAAAACAATCTTTATTGAAAGAAAGCTAATTACATACTGAAGCTTAAAATGTAATCGTTTCATTTTCCTAAATTCTGAATTCGTCAACTTCACCTGCATTCCCATGCATCAGTTTGCAAAGGTATGAAATTATGCTGATGTGGTTCTCTGGTGGCTCATATTGTAATTTCCCGTGTGAACAGGTCAATTCGTGTTAACTTGTAGTTCACATATTGAACAACCCCATCTATTATTCTCGGTTGTGCTTACATTGGCCATTGTTTGCTTGAGGGAATGGCAGTTCAAAAAGAAGAAGGGTAACGATAAACCAATCACTAACTTGTTTTTAATTTAAATGTGTTCTCTGGATGCCTGCCATCTGCAGATCAGGTAGTTTCTGATAATTGTCTGTCGGAAGTTTGTTGATACATGTGTGTCTTGAGAAATTTCAAATTGATTTCTAATACTTTTAGCAATTACTTCTAAGCTATAGTCGAAGCGTTAGCAAAATTTCAGCATGAGCTTGGCAAGTCCAACAAAAAGAACTAAGCAAATTTATCCAAATAGTCTGAAGATGTAAAAAGCGTATAGTACGCAAATCAGCGAAAGAATTTGTGAAATTGTAAATTGAGAGCTATTTTTCAAGACTGAGTTATTGCAAGACTGCAAAAACATTCATTGGAAGCAATTATTTTGAGCAGACATTCATGACAGAATTGCCCAACTAACTGAAGTAATGAAGCGACAAGAAGCAAATATCGCCGAAGGTAGAAATATTTGCCGAATCAAGTTAATATTACAACTACCTACTCGAGGTGCTCTTTACAAAAAAAAAAAAATACTTTAGGCATTGATGGAGGACCACGAATTGTCCCATTAGTTACAAACTCCCGAAGCAGTTGATTGGAAGCTGCAAAATACAATTGTCAAGCTACTAGAGCCAAATGAATCCCCTGGATAGTAGACGGTTGTAAGTCCAGCCCACGCTACGTCAGTAAAACAATAAAGGCAAAGTTTCCAATCTTTACTGACAATTATAAGATTCCATTGAAACACAACATAGCAGCAATCAAGACCTAAAGAAATGTATGCCAAAATACGCGTGGTTGGTTTCAGAGAACCATAGAGAAACAAAATGAAAAATGTATTACTGTAACAGGGAGCTGAGTAATATGCTGTATTTGATATACGCTACACATAATACTCTTTATTTTGACAATAATTATATGCAATTTACATTGAGAAATGACCAAAATACACGCGGCTCGGCACTCACTACTCGGCCGACTGAATGAGACAGTTCGTCACTATAGTCTCAGTTTAGGTCTAAGATGCTCGCACGCTTCACTATAGTCTCCCCCACTTATTTTAAGGAACTGGACACATGTTGAAGACATAGTCCCTGAGATATGGAGGCTTTTATCGGTTTCTGGTAGACCTGAATGATGGAGTCGCAGGCGGACTAGGCTGAACAAGCGGATCATGTGTGTCGAATTGCATTCCTGGACGGCTTTCATTTGCAGAAGTTGATGCTGGTGGCGACTGGTAGTCTGTGGATGCCCCTGCAGTTTCTGTTGAGGATGGCACACCCATTCTGTGCTGCGGAATTGAAGGAGTGAAGGAGACTTGTTTCTTCAGAAGCAATGTGGCGTTTTAAAGTGCGGCCGGTGTCCAATTCGACCATATAATTGTACTGGCCAAGATTCCTCCTGATGGTGCCGAATTGCCAAACGTGTTGATTTTCCAAGTGAATCTTTGCTTGAACTCTCTCTCCCACTTGGAGACTACGAACCCACAAGGCGGTAGGTGCTGTTGGGGAACAGGACGTCCAGAAAAATGCGGATCCTTCTCTTTAGAAACACTTCCCAAGGATATAGACCTGATGCTAAACGTTTTGCTCTATAGCGGAACATAATGTGCTGTAGCTCGATAGACAGTGGCGCGGGACCATCAACAGTAGCCTTGAGCCTTCTCTCCAACGTCTATATGCCGCGTTCTGCGAAACTATTTTTGATTGGATGATTCGGCGCGCTGAACTTTTGGAATACCCCACCCTCTTTACAATATTTCTGGAATTTTTTGCTTTTAAAAATGGTAGCTTTGTCTGAAACCATCACATGGACAACCATGCACCGAAAAGATGCCTTCAAGCAGAGAGATTGTAGAAGCAGAAGGCGGAGCAGCACGCGTTATACGGACCTCTGCCACTTCGACTTCGAATCCATGCACATCAAAAAGAAATGTCCATCTAAAGGGCCCGTATAGTTGACGTGAGCTCACTCTCAATTTTCATCTGGCTGATCCCAGGGAAGAATTGTCGCTTTCTGCGGAATATGGCAAGTTTTGGCACAGGTCTCACAGCTCTTCACAAGACGCTCTGTGTCCTTGTTCAAGCTGTTTAAAAAGTTTCGTGCACGAAAAAATGAGAACAATTAAAGAACAACCAAAATTTTTACCAATTGCTAGAATGAAAACACTTCTTTCTGTGATGCAAACAAACTCAACAAACTTTACCAATTGCTAGAATGAAAACACTTACTTCTGTGATGCAAACAAACTCAACAAACTTTTATTTACCTTTCTTCGTAATTTATAACAATAATATGCTGATCATATGGCACACGGCGAGAAATGGGTCATCGTGCCCGCGATGACGATTATGCTGGCGGTGCGATATATTTCCTAATATAATAGTTAATTGATCAAAGTTGAATGACAATGTAAAATGCTTAAGGATCGAAAATTTACAATATGAATTTATGTTTATTTAATGCTAGGCAATGTAATTATGCAATACAAGCTAAAGAAATTTAGAATGGAAGTTATTGAACTTGAGGCAATTTATCTTGTTTCTGAATATCGTTATTGTTTATCTTGTAGACTTATTAACACAAGCCTTCCCAATAAACGTATCTCCTGGGGAGTTGCTTCATCTTCGTGATTCCCACATGCGTTGCATGAAGCTCTTGCAGAATTGGTATTTGGAGAGACTTTAGGATCACTGTTCTCTCAGAACGGAATAGCATGTTGCCAGAGACATTTTGCAAGCTATCCTTGTGGCTGGTCTTGAGCTCCTGTAGTAATGCTTGCAACTTCGGGTCTTTTGCAGTTTGCTCGGCTACTGTCTTTGCGGCGGTGGAAAAACTGCAGATCTGGAGCAATGTTTCAGCATACAGCGCGTTGACTTCTTGATAAATAAAAATCTCTGGTGACTCATTAGTTGTAGAGACTGGTGCACGGGACAGACAGTTGGCATTTCCATTTTCTTTTCTCTTCTTGTATTGAACTGTGTAATCGAGCCCACCGAAAAAAGGGGCGTACCTCAGCAAACGCATATAGGTCATCTTCGGCAGCGCAATTGAAAGTGGCTCAATGTGTGTGACAAGAACGAAACGTTTCCCGAATAAGTAGTTGAAGAAGTGCGTCACTGTGTATATGATAGCCAGGGCTTCTCTGTCAAGCTGACTGTAATTTGACTCAGCCTGCGTCAGAGCTCGCGAGGCGTAGCCGGTTGGATGCTCGTTACCATCAATTTTGTGGCTAAGTACTACGGCTATTCCGGTGGGCGAGGCATCAGTTGTGAGTATCACTTATTATGAAGTATCAAACGCAGTGAGCACTTTGCATAGTTGTGTCTTGAGATCCACTGCTGAGGTTTCAGCTACAGACTAAAAGAAACGTTCACCCGTCCTGAATAAGCAGCGTAGTGGGTAAGTGTTTGAAGAGAAGCGCAATTGAAAGTGGCTCAATGTGTGTGACAAGAACGAAACGTTTCCCGAATAAGTAGTTGAAGAAGTGCGTCACTGTGTATATGATAGCCAGGGCTTCTCTGTCAAGCTGACTGTAATTTGACTCAGCCTGCGTCAGAGCTCGCGAGGCGTAGCCGGTTGGATGCTCGTTACCATCAATTTCGTGGCTAAGTACTACGGCTATTCCGTGGTGTGGCTTTTGTTAAAAATCCATTGAATTTCTTAAGTTCCCGCATCCAGCTGTCCTTCAGGTCTCTGACAAACAAACTGAGCACGCAGGAATATATCAGCAATGGATAACTTCTTTTTACAGGTGGCATTGGGGTAGATAGCGTAGAAATCGCAGTCATCCAACTTCCCTTTTAGAAATGCAACGAAATCCCAGATTGACTGATGTGGCTGCTGAGTGATGCTGAGAAAGTAGTTCTGAGAAATGACGGTTAAGAATTCGATTTCCTTGATAGGATTATCTAGTCCTAGAAATGCAGCTAGATTGTTATAGTGATCTTTCCCAATTGATAAATGCAAGTGTTCGCGTATCTCTGTTGGGCAATGAGTACAAAACACCAGTTGCTTGCTAATTTGGTGGATCACCAAATTAGCCCAAATAACTCGTTCTGATGGACTACAATAATTCAAATCGGAAGTTGTTGCAATATTTTTGATGACCAGGTGAATCACCCAGCCACTACAACTTCTCTCCAATCTCCTGATTGCCGGTTACTATTGGTAACGCAATTATTGCCACAAAATTATTTTGTGCATCAAAAGGTGAAACACCAATTGCCTAAATCGAAATTGCAATATTGCCTTTTTACAATCTTAGTATTCTTCAGAGGAAACACCCCACAGCAGCCTCACTGCAGGAAAAGAAAAGGCTTGATCCACGTTTTCTGAATGAATACTTACATTTTTTTATATTTCAATCTCTTTTCTACATATTTTTGCTTACTTAAACTTAATAGACTAAATACTTACGTACAATGGTATGCAATGTGTATTGTAAGCAAAACATTTGTTTCATTCCCAAACACATATATGAAATTTGACGATCTTATTGTCGGGATCAAGTTTACTGGAAAATATTTTGTGAATATGAATTTATTACAGTGTACGTCAAAAAAATGCTAACTTGTGATAATTTTGTTAATGTGAATGTAACTTCATGCAAGTTTTGTGTCTAGTTTGACCGAACTATAAAAAAATAAGGAAGTGCTCCGCGCACATCAAGAAATCCAAACACGAACTTTACATTTAACTTTAAAAACTTTATTGATTACAATTTCTTTTGAGTATTCACTCGGACAGCGTAACGTTCTACATCTTATTAGCAAAAACTGAAGGTGTTCATGGATACGCTTCTATTTATTTTGCGAAAAATGATGAGTTCGCGACACGTGAATTAATTATGCGAAAGTAATTTTGATTACGATGGGACATGTGCCGCCGCGTAAATTGCTTACCTATTGTCTAGGTTCGGCACATGTCATTTCCGTTGCAGATTCGTTGCATTTGGGTAAATGCAACGTTTGCAGTAATTGATTTATGTGAGAATTATTTTTATAGAAATTCGGAGTAAGCGTATACATGACTTCTCCCCCCTTACAATAAGAATTCTCCTGAATTCTTACCTTTTCATTACAATTTGTTTTAATGTTTTTGTTTACATTCATAATTTCTTTTGTTTTATGTATTTTATAAAAAATGGTAAGTATTGCAAAAATGATACATATAAGTATTGAAATTGTTGTTATTCCTAATATTGGACTTATAGTTTTGTAGAATTTAAGAATTTCTAAAGGTTCCAAATTTTCAATATGTTGTATGGTAATATTTTCAAAATTAATTCTTTTGGTAAAATTAAAATTATAGTCTGCTTCATAATAAAATCGGTCAACAAATTTGATATCATTGCTACTAAAAGTTTCATTTAGGATTTGAATAGTACAATTATTGAATGTTATTAAGTAATTACCGTTTAGTTTTATATATCTGTCATCACAAGAATTTATAATTTGTTGATTTTTCATATTTTTACAAAGTATAGTTTGATCATCCAATTTTTTAATTTCTTGAAGTTTATTTATTTGTGTAAAGCAATTATTTTTTTCAATGCAATTGTTTACAATTTTGAGATCTTTTTCATATTGAATTTCTCCACTATATTGATATTTTGTTTGATTTATTTCAATAACAAATTGATCTTCTATATTAAGTTCTAAAAAGCTTTTATTTGGGATTGGGGTTATCAATTTAAGGTCGTCTATTTTGTATTTATTGGGAATTTTGATGGCAAGGGTTAGTTCGTCCTTGTCCAGTTGCAAAAGTCCTGTTTTAGCGTTTTTAAGTCTGTAAAAGTCTAGTCCTGTTGTCAAGATTTCAGTAGTTGTCAATAAACTTGGGTGAACAATACCATGTCGGGTAAATGCTATGCTGTCCATAATTTGGTCTAGTTTTTCTTTAAGCATCTGCAATCTTATTATTTGATCTAACTGCAGTTGTTTTACTATAATTTTTCTTTCGTTAGCAGTTACTTCTTCGTAAGTTTTTGTAATTTGATTTCTATCTGATTCAATGGTGTTTTTAAGAATTTTTATCGAGTCACTGATATGCGAATTGATTTCTATTTGCTTATTTAGGTTACCGATAGTTTTGTCTTCGTTAATTTCTACTGTTTTCATGTGTTCAGTGATTTCCTTTCTATCGTCGTCATTCATGGTACCAAAAAGCCATTTTTCTACTGTACCAACGATATTGAGTAAACCTTTATTCTTTCTAGGACTAGGTTGAATAGTTTTAAACTTTGCACGAAAAGTTTCTAGTTCTTGTCTAATAGTCAAGTCATTCCCAAGGTTCAACCGTTTGATGTTTTCCTCTGCTAAATCGATTGCCTGCCTAAATTCTGTTAAATTGAGTACGTGAATTATTGTCCTAGCATCTTGAATAACCTCCGTTGTTCCCATATTTATTATTGTAAAGCCATTTTCAGTCGATATTGGTTGTATATTTAATGTCCCAGTTTTTGGTTTTACCATAGAGATTAGAAGCAACCATATGATGATTATGACCTAAAATAAGTATTTAATCTTAGATATGTCATAATAAAAAGTAATTGATTTGTTAAGGGTAAATGATTTAAACGACTTAAGTTAAGGTTAAATTATTGAAACTATTGAATTTTGCTTTGCAAAATATCTGCGAGCATTTTCTTCCTTAAATAAACCATGTCCTCTTGGGAAAAATTTGGTTCACAATTGCGAGTTATATGTTCAGCAAATGTGCAGCTAAATACAGCACAGTCATATGCTTTTGTTTGAAGTGGACCGTTTAGAATTTGCTCCTTTTTCCAAAAAGAAAAATCTAAAACCTCATCTTTCTTGTCCATCGATTCTTCCTTGACATAATTTTCTAGTAAATCTAGAACTTCGGTATTTGGAGTCCTCATTGGATCATAATATTTAATGTATTTTTCCTTTAGGCTTATTATGGCTAAGCACCAATGTGTTTGGTTTATGTGAACTGGAATTATTATTAAATCATAGGAGAATATATCCACTTTCCGTGTCCATCTTCGAACTGCACTATATCCTGTTTTGTTTAGGCACAGCGTGAAAAATGTATTCATTGCATACACTTTCGGAAGATTATTTGCATTGTCTAGTGAGCTTCTTTCTACTAGCAAATTTAGGTAAAAGTTAATTATTTGGTCGTTTAACCATTCTTTTCCTAGTAAAATGGCTGCATCGCTCCTCTTTATTGATAAATTAAATTTCTTTACCAAAACCTCGGAGTTAGGACCTTCTTTAGCTTTTATTTCTGCTTCTAGAATTCTTTTATCCTCTGTTTTAACGATATCGTCTTCTGAATAATCGTTTAAATTTGTATGTTTTAATTCTCTTTTGATATTTGTGGGATGGACATTATGTAATTTTGCCCTTCTATATCTTAGTTTTTCTTTGTGTCTTACAGCTTTATAGTCCTTTATGAATCCAGTCGTCCTAGTTTCCTCGTAGTTTTCACGTTTTTTATTTATTTTTTCCAAATATTTTTGTTTTGCTTCGTTGATGTTATTTTTAATTTTTAAAGCGTCTATTCGTTGTTCCTGAGCATCGATAGGGGTACACTTGATAGTTGAATGATAGCGATTGTTGTAGTTTCTTACAGCCTGTTGTACTATTTGTTTTGGTGAAAAATTTGTTTTATTTAATATTAAAGTTCTGTATATCGAAAGTAATGTGTTGTGAAAACGTTCTACGTCAGCATTACCTGTATGGCTATGCGCTTTTGTTATGTGTAGTTCTACTTCCTCTTCTTTTAAGAATTCCTTTACGTTAATAGTATTTAATTCATTTCCTGCAGTAATTTTCTTGGGTTTTCCTATTTTTGCAAAATGTTCTTCTAAAGTTTCAATGATTGTTATATGATTTTTGTCAGGTAGGAAGTAAGCAGAGCCAAATTTCGAAAATCGATCTATTATTGTTAAGAAATGATATTTCATGAAGGTATGAATATCTATATTGATAATTTCGTTTTTACTGTCGGGTGTTTCTGTGTAATTAAATTTAGGTTTGATCGGTTTTCTGTCATATTTCACCATTTGACAGACATCGCATTGGTTGAGTACAATTTGTATTAGTTCCTGTAATTTTGGATAATAGATCTTGTTTTTTATAGAATTGAAAGTTTCTTGTATGCCGGAGTGCATACTTTCCTTTATGTGATACAGAGATATTTGCTTTACTGCTTCGGTTTCCGTTTTTATATCCTGAGCTCTAAAAGAGCATCGAATAAACTTGACTTGGCTGTCATTTGAGTACATTTCCCTTATTGTTTGTTGCAAGATGTTATATTTGCTGTCTTCAAGTTCCGTATAAATGCCGGTTATCCCCTTCTTTATGTACTTTCTAAGGATTACGCGTAAATTGTCGAAATCGTATTCCGCTATATAAATTATTCGCTTTTTATGAATAACTTCTAACTCTTGGATCTTATTATTTGTCAATATTAACTGTGTCCTATATTTATTTACAATTTCCTCCTTAATAGGTATATGATCTTGTAGATCTTCTTCCGCAGAATGTTTTGTAGCTATTGTACTATCGTGACTTTCCAAGTTAAATATTATTCCTAAATCTGAAAAAGAGTTTGTATGTTTAAATGAGCTTGTCGACTTTTCATCACACTCCTTAGGTTGATTAGTACGGCTGAGAAAATCCGCTACCTTATTTTCTTTTCCCTTTACGTACTCAATATCAAAATGATATTCTCCTAGTTTTAAGAGCCATCTTTGATGCCTGGGTGAAAGGTCCTTCCCTTTATATTTAGCATGAAGGTATTTGATAGGTTGATGGTCCGTATAAATAGTAAACTTGTTACCATAGAGATACGGTCTGAAATAATTGACCGACCACATAATGGCAAGAAATTCCTTATCAGTAGTGGCGTAATTCCGCTCATGACAGTTTAATGTCCTCGAGGCAAAGCACACTGGATGCCCGTTTTGTGACAAAACGGCACCAATTGCATACTGAGACGCGTCCGTTGTTAATTGGAAGGGTTTCTGAAAATCAGGAAATCTTAAAACAGGATGTGATATTATAAGGGCTTTTAGTTTCTCAAAAGCGCTAATATAATTTGGATCTTTACAATTAACTTTTTGGTCCTTTTTCAGATACTTTGTTATAGGTTGAGCTACTTTTGCGTAGTCCTTAATAAACTTTCTGTAGTAACCCGTTAATCCTAGAAAGCTCTTTATCTGTTTGTGCGTTTTTGGCAATTCTAATTTTTGTATTATTTCAACCTTTTCGGGATTTTGTTTCAGTCCATCTTTTGAGATAATATGACCTAAGAATGTGGTCTCCTTCTTCATAAAATTGCACTTATCTATCTGGATTTTAAGTTGATGTGCTTTCAAAGTTTGAAAAATGTCTGTTAACGATTTAATGTGTTCCTTTAAAGAGGTGCTAAAAATCAGAATATCGTCTAAATAAACGACACATGATTTATTTACGAAATCTCTTAACACGTCATTCATTAGGCGCTGAAATGTCGCTGGTGCATTCTTTAGACCAAACGGCATTCTTACAAATTCATAAAGTCCGTGAGGTGTTACGAAGGCTGTTTTATGCCTGTCTTCCTCTTTGACTAGAATTTGATGATAACCTTTTGCTAAATCGATTGTTGAAAAATATTGGGCTCTACCTAGTTTATCGAGGATAGAGTCAATATTTGGCAATGGGAATTTATCATCTAATGTTATTTCGTTTAGTTTTCTGTAATCTACCACTAAACGAAATTTCTTTTCCCCCCCGAGTTGTCCGATTTTTTCGGTACTATAATAAGAGGACTTGAATACATTGAATTACTCTTTCGAATAATTCCTTGCTTTTCAAGTTCCACAATTTGTTTTCGGACCTCCGCTTCGTGCTTAGGAGGATACCTGTACAGTTTTGAGTTGACTTGATTTTCGGTTGTAGTCTTTATCTCATGTTTTATTGTGGGGGTACTCGTGAGTTTGTCACCCTCCTTAAAAAATATTCCCTCATACCGTTTTATCAATTTTATTATTTCGGCATATTCTTCTTTGTTCAGGTGATCTAACTGTAATCTTTTTAGATAATCACCATGCACTTCTTCTAAAGAATTTACTTCATCAAAAGGATAAGGGCTATTAATAAATTTAATGGCATGTCCATTTAAAATAATTAATTTTCTCTCGAAATCTATTAATGTATCGAGATTATTTAGTAAATCAGTTCCGATTATGAACTGATATTTTCGGTTTTGTAACCTATTAACCTTCCACCGAACCAAGGCTCGTGAGGGTGGAGGATCAATTTCTTCTGGCGATGGAGTATGAACTTCATACTCGATCTTATCTTTTCCTGTAATAGTTGAAAATATGATTGGCTTGATTTTCACCTTATTAAATGTATTAATTCGGTCATCAATTACACTGAATGATGCCCCAGTATCAATTAAAGCTACATGTTAACATTATTTATAGTAATTTGAATCAAAGGCAATTGTTCCGAGGCTAGTTGCGAAAAAAATATTCATTTAGGTTAATTTCAGGGGATGAGTCAGAGAAGGTTTCTTCATCAGATAAATTATTTGATTGGTTTTGGTTTTTAACCTTTTCAATATTTGATCTATGGAATTGCGCATTCTCAACTTCCATGGGCTCAATACCCGGTTGGAGTTTAGACTTCCATGTTTGTTTTGAACGACCTGAAAAATTATTGGCTTTATTTTGCCCCGATTTGTTTGAGTTCTGAGATCTGAAAAATTGATTTTGACCACTATTTTGTTGTCCACTGTCATTGTCTTTTTGTCTGTACTTATTAAATTGTCTGTTTTGTCCGTCAGAATTTTTGTCAGTCTGTCTGTTTTGTGAGGAATTAGGATTAGAATCATTGAAATTATTATTGTGGATTATAGGTTTGAAAATTTTGACCTTTCTAAATTCTGGTCTGATACATTCATCTTCAAATCTTCTTGATCTCATAATTTCTATTATTTTATCAATATTTATCTCACTGTATATCTTTTCTAATAGAACACCCTGACTCATTTTTTTCACTACATTTGTTAAAATTGAATTAACATTACTAAGGTCAATAAACATTTTATCCTGATAATAGATTATTAGTTCATCTGCCTTATACTTAATTTTTTTTACTTCCTCAGCCAATTCGCTTACATTGTGCACCTTTAGTTCGTTGATTTTTTTATAGATTTCCCACGGTTGAACGTCTGGTCTGAAACGTAGCTTTAGCTGATCCTTGATGAGTTGCCAATTATCTGTTTCTGGGATGTTGATGATTGCGTTCTTAGCCTCGCCTTGGATTTTCTCATAATAGATGGTCCTTACTGCTGTTTTCTTTGAATCTTCATTGTCAATTTTGCTCAAATAGTATTCAGCACTGCTCAGGAAGCCGTTGATGGTAATATCTCCGACGCCGGTAAAGTTGTTCATATATTTGATTTCCTTTAATATTTTATCGTTATGATCGTTTGATGATTGTCTGTTTGAAATTTGCTGAAGAGCTGTTGCCAACTGTTGGACCTGCTCCTCCCTTTGAGCAAGTTGTAGTTGAAGTTGTTGGAATTGTTGAACCAGTTCTTCCATTCTGTATGCGTCGTTCCGCCCTTGGTTGAAGATATTCCTTCTTCTTGTTCTTCGTCCAGCAGGATCCACGTTTTATATGGGGTTTTTTTAAAAATCTTAGGCTATGTTACCTGTTTCCAAGTTTTGTGAAACTTTGTTCAATTTGTCCGGTTTAATTTGTTCGGTTTGAAATGTTGCTTTTCACTTCTTATTAGGAACTTTGTTTGTTTTACACACTTTTTAAATTAATTTATGGGCGATCAGATCTCTACAGCAGCCTCACTGCGAGTTTTAAGCGGACCTTTATGCTTCGTGTGTCTGCCCTGATCTTATTATGTAGGTTAACAATAACCGTATTAACCTTCGCGGCTTTCCCGATTATTATTTTGTTTAATATTTATGTGTTTTTAGTTTATCGGCACCTTCGCGGCACTTAACCGATTTTATTTTTAAATAGTCACCACACTTTTTCGTTAGTTCCTTCGCGGATTTTCGAACTGTGGCGTTTACCGACTGCGCCAGTTTTGTGTCTAGTTTGACCGAACTATAAAAAAATAAGGAAGTGCTCCGCGCACATCAAGAAATCCAAACACGAACTTTACATTTAACTTTAAAAACTTTATTGATTACAATTTCTTTTGAGTATTCACTCGGACAGCGTAACGTTCTACATCTAATTAGCAAAAACTGAAGGTGTTCATGGATACGCTTCTATTTATTATGCGAAAAATGATGAGTTCGCGACACGTGAATTAATTATGCGAAAGTAATTTTGATTACGATGGGACATGTGCCGCCGCGTAAATTGCTTACCTATTGTCTAGGTTCGGCACATGTCATTTCCGTTGCAGATTCGTTGCATTTGGGTAAATGCAACGTTTGCAGTAATTGATTTATGTGAGAATTATTTTTATAGGAATTCGGAGTAAGCGTATACATGACTTGCATGATATTTAAACCTAATATAATTACAGTCTATGATATCTTAAAAGCAAAAGTTCAGCCTGTTTTTATTATCGCTAACGTTTTTCATCACAATAGATGTCAAAATGCTCATTTTTCGCGTCATAGTTTTCAAAGGTGTCACTTGTGTTGCTGGTGCGATTTGCTGATTTCCAAGAGAAGATGTCAAAACTGATAAGAACCACCAATATTGAGTAGGCCTAAAATGAGTAAATTATCTCAGAACTAATGTAAAAATGCCAAAATAGTGTTCAGTTGCCGAAAAAAAAGGAAAATCAGTTGCCGAAAAAAAAGGAACAGATGTGACTTAGAACTGTGGAGGAACTTAAAAAAAACTGACGGACAAGGCGCGATAGCGACTGGTTAATGTTAATGTCATTTACTTTTCACAATGTTTTGCAGTTTTTTTTTCATCCTCCTCGACAATTTGTTGTGACAAGCAGCCGAATAATGTGCTACATTTGATATAAGCTACAAATAATACTCTTTATTGTGACAATAATGATATGCAATTTACATAAAGACGTGGCCAAAAGACACGCGTCTCGGCACTCACTAATCAATTCTTCACTATAGCCTAGAACGAACACGTTCGTACTCTACACAATAATACAGTCTAAGTCGAATATGCTCGCACGGCTTATGTATAAAACAATTACTCGATTAAAAAAAAAAACAACTTTTTAAAAAGTTTAATTATTTGATTTTATTCATCACGGTTTGAGTTACATTATTTAACTGACTTAATTCTATCTTTCTTCTTAACATTTCACTTCGACTTCTACAAAATGACCTACATTCAAAAATAATGCTTACTGCTATTGGTAAGCACTTTTGCAATTGATTTGCAATCGAAGAAATTTGATTGCAATGTTGTGGTAATTTTGCAATTACAAGAATGCTTACCGTTGACGGAATTGGTTTTAATTGTACCAACGAGCTAGGTCAACCAGTTTACTGGAAATTCCTTGGCACTTGTGGTCAACTCAACATTGAATGTTTTATTTGAAGATGACGGCGTTGATGTAGCAATCATTTCCTCATTTAGTGGAGGTAGTTGCATCGATGACGACGTCACTCCCTCTCCTGAGTTTTTTGTTTAAGTAAGTCATATTTTCCTTCCAAATACAAATATGCAATTATCAACAGAATACTGATTAATAGGATTGATACCAAAGTTGATACAGCAAAATATTCAATTTTCTTCTTATGGAACTTAAGTGCATTTATTTGTTCAATACTATCTATTTGCCCCAAAACCAATTCGTCAAAAGTTAACTGATTTACACTTTGATTTAATTTAAAACCAGATTCAATAACAAAATTTTGTTTAAAAGTTTCTAAATTATTAGTATACATTTGACCACCAATATTAACACTACATCTATGAAAATGTGAAAGATAATTTCCTTCTCAGTATAATGCTCTGTCGTCAGAAGTACTATTGAAATAAATTTTATTGAGATTTTTTAATAATATTGATCCTGGTTCAATTTCAATAATTTCCATTTGATAATTTTTTGTTCTGATACAATTGTTTTGGAAAATACATAGGTCACATTTCTTTAGGCTTCTTCTTTTACTAGCATTACTTATAGACTTATAATATAAATAATTAATTTTCAAAATTTCCTGCATATGAAATGAAAGCTGTTGATAATATTTATTAACAAGAGGAGTAACTAAGAATCTTTCAGCCTTTACAGTATCTTTTGGGATTCGTATGACAAACAATAGTTTAATTCCCTTAAAGTAAGCTGCACCTAGTCCAATGTTTTGTAATTCATACAGACCAACATGGTATCGAACAATTTCTTCGTTCGTTAGAATATTACTACTCATTATTTTTAATCTAGCGGACGCAATATTATTCTGTATGTGTTCGACGTCATCACCTAAAATCGTTATGTTCAACATCATATCTAAGTAAATAAGTTGTTTGTAAATCTTCCCATTTGTCGCTCTGATATCGTTAAATTTTTCTGAAATTTAGTTCGATCTGATTCAATAATTTCTTTTAATTTGGAAAATGTTGTATTGAAATGATTTTTAATTGCAATGTTTTTGTTTGTCGTCTCAATCGTCCTATGAGTATTTTCGTCAATTGTCCTTAAATGTTCCTCAATTTCATTTCAGTCGTTATCATCCATTGTCCCGTACAAATAAATAAGTCCTGTCCCTATAATGTTTATAAGTTCTCATCTTTGTCTGTGTGGTAAAATTGTTGAAATTTTTGCTTTAATATTTGTCAGTTCATGTCGTAATAGTTGTTGGCTCTCAAGTTCGATTTGGCCAAGATTTGATTCTAATGAATTTATGATGAATCGGATGTCTTCAGGATTTATAAAATGTAGTATCGTATGATTGTTTTCGACAATTGCAATATTATCTCTTTTGATTTCTGCAAAACCGTCGTCGCTGCTCAGTTGTTCGATCGTTGTCATCATTATAAGCATTAGTATCCACTTGATCTGAAAAATTGTTTGTCTCTTTTAATGTTGATAGGAAGAATATTACCCAACTTAAGTTTCCTATATCTGAGCTCGTTTTTGTGCCTTAGCGCTTTAGTTTGTTGATAGCTTTCCCTGTTTTCGTTTAACTTATTTATTCTTTTTTCCTTAGTTATACGCAATAATTTTTCTATTTCCTCATGTTTTGCATTCCTATGCTCAACATCTAATGGTTTTGATTTAATCGTTGAATGAAAGATTTATCATACCTTTCAACGCATTTAAAAACTCTCTCCTGAATAGACATTTCTGATTTTTCCATCTCTAAGACTCTAAGCTTTTCATCTAATATATTATGGCAACTATTTATGTCTGCGTTGCCTGTATGGCTGTTTGGTTTTGTAAAATGTGGTTCGAGCCCCTCAGCTTTTAAAAAGTCTTTTGCGTTTATTGAATTGAATTTGTGGGTAATAAGATTACACACTCGTAAGTTCAATTGCATTTATTGTCTCTCCAGCTAGGTACTACATATACAATTACACTGCGTTTTGTTCACATGTCGCGGTGCACGTTTTTGGAAACGACTGCGTACTTGTTGGCCGTCATGCGACGCGATGCGGCGAGCTTCGTGTGTCTCTCTGTCGGAGCAACCCGGCGGCTGTTTTCAGTTTCGACTACCAGAGGCGGTTTTACAAACAGCTGAGTCGATATGTCAGTTGTGTGTGGTGAGCAACCCCACAGTACTCCCTCCCGAGTTACTTCGTCCGCGAAATAGCGTTTGGCTGGTGGGCATGTTTTTGTGATGTTTGGCGGCGGTAGGTTAATTGGCGTCCAGCGGATCCGCGGCATGTCCGAATTGTCAGAGTGAATGATGGGATGACGATGTTGCGTTGTTAGTACTGGTGTCGTTTGTTTGTACTGGTTTGGCGCAGATTGTCGAGGAACAGGTGACTATCGCTCGTCTTGTTGCTAGGAATCAAAAACTTTCCTGGAAGTGAGAGTGTCGTTCCCATAGATCTCAGAGAGAATGGATACGAAATGCATCGAAAGAATTGAAGCACTTTATCATGTAGCGTGAAGTTGGCGCGTTATTTGCTGTTGATTCGAATAAATTTGACGTGACGTCTCCCACTATTTTTCGTATCTTGAACTAAATCAATTTTCCATGCGGGTATTCTAACTTGAACGATGTCAAAGATTGAGAATGACTTACCCTACGAAGGATACGTCCCTGACATGCTTCCTAGAGCTGTTTTTATAGTCCCACACGCGTCACTACATTTTTATTTTTCGACACAAAAACACTCGTGATCCGTAATAAACTTTTCAGTTTGATTAATTATCACATTTGCAACGCTTTTGCACTAGATTCAACACGGTTTATCTTAAAAAAAATGTTTTGTGTACAATTTCAAATTGAACTTGATTAGACATTTCCCATTAATGTTGAATTTTCACAAATCATATGTTTTCAATCATATGGTTGATATTTTGTTGACAATTTGGGGGTGAAGGTGTAAGAGGAGTGGGATTTTCGTGAGAGCAACTAGAGAGTCACTTGAGTGTGTGGATTCTCTAGCGGCGTGAAGGGTAGGGGGATTTCAATTCGCATGCGAGAGGAAGGCATGTATGTAGTAAAAGTACTGTACTCACGTATGGATGAAAATAAGCTCATTTCGCGTCCATTACTTTATATGTCTTTGGTCGTTCCATACAGCATTTCTGCGCATGACGCACCGAGATCCTCCTTCACGGTGTTTCTCAGGCCTAATAGCACTGCCGGGATTACGTCTACCCAAGAGGAATTCTGTTCATGGCACATAATTGCTCCTTTCAAGGATCGGTGCCAGCGTTCAATAGCGCCGTTCGATGCTGGGTGATATGGTGACGTTCGAATTCGTTCGCAACTGATGAGTTTAGCGAGTGACTTAAACAAAGATGACTCAAATTGTGTGCCGTGGTCAGTTGTTATTGTACGTGGTGCGCCGAAACATGCAACCCAATCGCTGAAAAAGACTTTGGCCACTGACTCTGTAGATTGATTCCTAAGAGGAATCGCCTCTGGCCACCTGGAAAAACGGTCCATCAGGGTAAGGCAATACCTGAATCCTTAGCACGGTGCTATCGGTCCTATGATGTCCGAATGGACGTGTTGAAACCGATCATCCGGGACGCCGAAATACTGAGGGCTGTTTCTTTGATGGCGGCCGACTTTGGAACGTTGGCATGGAATGCATGTACGTGCTCACTCGTGTATTTACTTGCGCATATTAGGCCATACAAACTTTTAAGAGATAGTCTTGCATGTAGCGCGGCCGCTAAGGTGTGATGGTTGATGGAATTAGTTGAAGACGTTCTTACGCAACGAAGCGGGTATAAAGGGACGAGCTTTATTTGTCGATGTGTCGCATACTAATTCGCCTTTAACATTTATCATAATGGGGGATAGCTGCAGCGATGACGTGTTGTTCTTAAGCAGTAATTGCAGGTCTGTGTCTAAATTCTGTTGCTCGATTGATTCTCCTACACTCATTACACTGGGCATCGCGATGGCTTCGATACGTGAGAACGCATCCGCGACTTGGTTTCTGCTACCTGGGATATGCCTAATATCCGTCGTGAATTGTGACACGAAACTTAAATGCCGAAGCTGGCGTGGCGAAGCTTTGTCTGGCCTCTGTGCAAAGGCGTAGATGAGGGGCTTGTGGTCCGTGTACACTGCGAAGACGGTGCCTTCCAAAATGTGGCAAAAATGACGAATGCTGCTATAAATGGCCAGCAGCTGGCAGTCGTATGCGCTATATCTGGTCTCTGGATCGGAGAGCTTTTTCTGGAAAAATGCTAGCGGAAGCCATTGACTGCTTTGGTACTGCTCCAGTACGGCACCGATTGCCGTGTCTGATGCATCTGAGACCAATCTGGTAGGTTTTCCTTGTTGAAAATGTACCAGCAATGTACTATCTGCCAGGCAGTTTCTGCAGTCGTCGAATGCTTTATCAGACTTCGGGGTCCACTGTATAAGTCTTTTATCGTTGTTTTTGGAATTTGCCAGGAACTTATGCAACGTCGCTTGTACGTGTGCTGCGTTAGGAACGAATCGACGGTATAAATTTAAGGTTCCTAGGAACCTTCGGAGTTGAAGAACGTTGGTTGGCTTCGAATACCTGCGAATCACAGCGAGACGCGAAGCGGGTGGCGAGATTCCGTTCTCACTAATTACATGCCCCAAGTACTCGACACTCTTCGCACCAAACACACACTTTGCCAAATTCAGCCCGATGCCATGTTTGTTGAGTTTCTCGAAGACAAGTCGAAGGTGATGCAGGTGTTGCTCTAGTGAGTTCGAAGCAACAAGTATGTCGTCCAAATAGCATGCGCAAAAGTCGAGGCTCCTAAGCACTTCGTCCATCAAACGCTGGAAGGATTGAGCCGCGTTCCTGAGGCCAAATGTCACTGCCGTAAACTCATATAACCCGAACGGGGTTGTCACAGCGGTTTTAGGTACATCCTCTTTGGCGATTGGGACTTGATTGAATTCTTTTAACAAGTCTATTTTTGCAAATATTTGTTTGCATGCTGCAATGCCGGTAATATCTTCAACGTTTCGCATCGGGTACCTATCAAGCTGGGTGACGGCATTAAGGCGACGATAGTCACCGCATGGGCGCCATCCTTCTTGGGCACTAAATGAAGCGAGCTTGCCCAGGGGCTACTGGAAAGTCGTCACAGGCCTCTCTGTATCAGGTACTTAAACTCCGATTGTGCCCCTTTTAGTTTCTCGGGGATGATCGGCTAGGGGGGGCAGTGGCGATAATGTGGTGCTGTACGCTATGTGTAGTCAATTTCTGATTTCTAGCGGGGTTTGTGACTTCCGGGAACTCTTTAAGTAGTGTATGTGTAGGAGTGAATCGGTACACCCATGAATTAGGTGGCTGTTGTGTTGCGAGATAAAATTAAAAACACTGTTTTTTCTTAACACTCTTTAACTTTATTAGTTTACTATAATCTGTAACTCTTATAACATATTTTAGTTTTGTTTATCTTCCGCACTGCCACTACGATGCGCTCGGACCGCCGCTTACTAAAAGACTAACTCCACACCCGCGTTCTTGTTCAATCGCGGTGGCGAGACCAAACGTTTGCAGCGCCGCTCACACACATACATCCATGTATCATCGACAAAGCTATTTCTTCCACTCCCTCCCTTTGTCGAATATATAAACAATGTTTAAATCATTAAATAAGCAATATGAAAAGAAACAAACATTAAAATTAAATATAAAAGTTATTAAAGAATGATATGACTAATTTCACTAGACTTGAATTTTGGTATACATTCCCTAAAGGGATTACGCAATCATTCTTTGCCTGTAGAAAATTCAAACATGAACTTATACATCTTAATATTTTCTCTAAAGATTTATCTGAATTCCAATTTAATTTCTGTTTCTCACCTGAATTTATTTAATGTTTTTCTGAAGATTCATCTGACTACTGTATTGGTAATTATGTCTCTTAAATAAACATGCCTATTTTGAGATAAGGGTTTTGTCATTATATCGGCTAAGTTTTCGTCAGTAGATACCCAACGGACTCTAATTTTATTTTCCTCTACACACTGTTTTACAAAGTCTCCATGAGTGATTGCCATATTTTTCCTATTTCCAGTTTTTTTCGCTAAATGCCAACTCAATTTTAATTTCTTCTACACTCTGATCAAAAGTTTTGAGCTTGTGGCTTCCATCTTTCTCTGTACAATCTCTGGCAGATTTGTTATCACACCATAAGGTAATAGGATAAAACGTACGTCCAATTATATACCTAATTGATTTATCAAGTGATATCAGTTCTTGGCACGCGTCACTCATTGCTAAGTACTCTGCTTGACACGTAGAAGTCGTAACAATAGATTGTTTATGACTTCTCCAAGTTATTACATCTCCAAACAACTTAATTATGTATCCCCCTGTTGATTTAGAATCTTCACAGTCTCTGAAACTTGCATCTGAAAGAGCTTCCAGACTCTCTGAATTAGACAGGAACTTAATTCCTAGACTGGTTGTACCTCTTAAATATTTGAACACTCTTTTAACCTCTACCCAATCATCTTCAGTTGGATTCATCTGTTTTCTTGCCAGATAGTTCACTGCATAAGCTATGTCTGGTCGAGTTGCGTTTGCCAGGTACATTAAACTACCAATGGCTTCTCTAAATGGCACTCTTTTGGTTTCGTTTTGTTTCTCTGAATTTTCGGAGTCGCTTTTAAACTTTTTATTCCTATGATCTACCTGACGGGTTACCATAGGTGTACTCTGTGGTTTCGACTCAAGCATATTAAATCTCTGTAAAACTTTCTCTGCATATGCTGTTTCATGTATGAATATACTTTTCTCTTTCCTGTCTCTCTGAATAGTCATACGCAAGAAATTTTGAGGTTCACCTAAATCTTTCATCTGAAATGCTTTACCTAAATGTGTTTTTATTTGGATAAGTTTCTCAGGATCATTGCTGGCTATCAACATATCATCTACATATAAAATCACTCTAGCCATTTTTCCGTTCCACCTCCAAGTGAACAGACAAGGATCATGAAGATCGTTTTCTAGCCCAAGTTTTCGAGCTTCATCTGAGAATTTCTTGTTCCACAACTTAAGACTTACTCTGAGGCCATATAGAGACTTCCTCAATTTACACACTTTTTCAAGTTTGAAGTTCTCTGATAACTCTAGACCATCTGGAATTTCCATGAAGACTTCTTCTTCAAGTTCTCCATTTAGGAATGCTGTTTTAACGTCCATTTGACTTACTTCTAAGTCCTCTTTATTAATTATAGACAGAACTGCTCGAATCAAGGACAACCTTGACACTGGAGCATATGTTTCTTTGAGCCCATATACATTTTTATCTTTAAAACCTCTTGAGACTAGTCGTGCCTTGTATTTGATTGACCCATTGCTCTCAATTTTCTTTTTAAACACCCATTTGGAGTCAATAATATTAGGCCTCTTACCATGATTGTCTTCTTTCGGTCGATCTACTAAGATCCAAACTTTTTTTTCTTTCATAGAGTCTAACTCTTCTCTAATGGCTTGTTTCCATAACTCTTTATTCTCTGAATTCATTGCTTCTTCAAAAGTAGTTGGGTATTTATGAATTGACGCTAATAGAACATAGCTCAATTCATCTTCGTCTAACTCTTTGGTCTCTGAGCCTCTCGTGTAACGAGCAAAACTTATGTCTTCGATTTTTTTAGCTTTACTTCTGGTAACTGGACCATCAGTTTTATTTATTGGTATCTCTGACATTTTCGCATTATTTTCTTTCTCTGAATGTTTATCATTTTCCTCTGAATGTATTTTCTTTGGCCTGCCTTTATTTCTAGGCTGAATTTTATTTGCCTCTAAATGATCGTTTTCTGTTGTTTCTTCACCTACAGTAAATTCTGTCATCTCGTCTGATTTACTTTTCTCATCTAATACTTGACTCTGATTTTTCAGGTATACATCTTTATAAACTAATCTTTCTACAAATCTTACATGTCTAGATTCTAAGAGTTTTCTTGTGCTAGGATGCCACAAAATATACCCTGTGGGTCTGTGTCCTACTAATACAGTTTTTATAGCTACATTACTAAACTTTGTTTCAACAGCAGGTAATTTAGCGTAAGCCATACAACCAAATCTTCTTATTTTCTCTAAATGACAGTTTGATTTTGGTGAGAATTTTAACAAAGGAACTTCATAATCAATTGACTTATGTGGAGTTCTGTTATACGTATGTACAGCTGTTTCTGCAGCTAACTCCCACATACTTGTTGGTAAGCCCGAATCACACATATACGCTCTTATCGTTCTCTGTATAGATTTGTTGAATCTTTCAGCTGTGCCATTAAGTTCTGGAGTATATGGTGGACCACTATCTGACTCAATCTTTTCCTGTTTCATTATCTATGCAAATTTTCCACCTGTAAACTCAGTTCCTTTATCTAACCTAACATAGCAAACTTTTACGTCTGAACCCAGCAGGTTTCGGGTAGAACTCAAATACCTCTCAAACGCTTGACCCGATTCATCTTTAGATTTTAAACAATATACTCTAGCATATCGAGAATAATCATCTACAAATACAATTATATACCTCTTTTGACCAGGCCATGAGGAAGGTTTGATTGGCCCCATTACATCTGAATGAATTATTTGAAGTGGCCTCTCTGCTCTACTTCTGTTTTGTTTAAATGGAAGTTTTTCCATTTTCGACAATATGCATACTTCACAGTCTTTTATCGAATCATCAAATTTAACATGCTCTAATCTCTTTTCTTTCTTTTGTAACATTTTCAGATAATTTAAAGAAGCATGTCCTAATCTACGATGCCATAACATGGCTTCACTCTGATTGGCCTCTGAATTCATATTTCCTGCCGGATTTTCATCTAGTAAGCCTTGTAGACTCTCTCCAGTCTTTAACTCATCTATGTTTACTGTTTTATACGGTATCAAGTCGCTTGCACACTCTGAATTTGATTCCTCTGAATTTATCTGAATATCTGAGACAATGAGTTCTTCCAAACTCTCCCTCCCAATCGCAGACCCTACATTTGTCACAAGCATATTAACAGACTCTGAATTAACTCCCTCCGAATGTGATTTTTCACCAAGTTTATCGGTTTGCGATTGCTCGGAAAACTCATTGTCGACTGCTAAGGATGCAGTGCAACAATAATCATCATACTCATTTATCACATTATTGCTATCATATTTAAGCTTCTGGACTTCAAATTTAACTGTCCAATTAGGTTTTTCATAAACTCCTTCAAAAATCGTCTTATTATTTTCTTTAGCATAGACTCGGAAAATTTTATCATCTAAGTATATACAAAACCCTGCATCTACTAGTTTACGTAATGACAATAAATTCTCTGATATGTCTTTTGCTGCAATTACATTCGTTAATTTAATATGACTCTTATCTATTTTATTATTTTTAAGCAAAAGATTACCTCTGCCATCTATAACAATATCAGCAAAATCATTTTTATTTGCACTTTTTATAACTCCATTTTCAGATTTTTTAAAATTACTTAAAATAAAACTTTTATTAACAATATGATTAGTAGCTCCTGAATCGGCAATAAACTCTATTTGATTGTCATCATTTAAATCTTTATTAAAAGTTTTTTTACCTTCTGACTCTGAATACTCATCATGCTCTGCAGTATTGTTCTCGTAGTTCTCCTGTTCATTATAAACTTCAGCTCTTCTAGCCGCTGAATTATTATTGGATCCTCTATTGGCCTTTTTACCTTTGAAATTACCTCTGAAGTTGCCTCTGGTGTTAGCTCTAAGGTTGCTACCTGTTCCTCTGGAACTGCTCGAGCCTCTACCTCTTATTTGTTGATTTGGAGTAGATCTGTTTCTCTTGGCAGGAGGTTCATAGCCGTTACTATTGTTGAACGGCCTCCTGTATCGCTGGGTTGAGTTCCCAGAGCAATCATCTCCTTTATGATCTGTTGTATAATTGCAAACATAACAAAACCATTTATTTGTGTCTCTTAATGGGCAACGATTTTGCCAGTGACCGTCTTTGTTGCATCTATAGCACTTGTTTTTGTTACTCTTAAATTTCGGCATCATTGCTCTTGAGGCTGTAACAATTTGCCCATCTGAATTTTCTCTAACTGCATCATTATCTTCTTGTATATGATACATTGTCTTTCTCAATGCTGTCATATTCATTTCATTGCCTGTAGTTGATATCACAGCCGAATCTGTGCGTCGTACTTCTGGCATAGCTCCGATGATGGCTTGATAGAACGTTGAGCGCTTCTCTTGTTCAGTGAGCTTATGAGGATCATCACTTAATTCATGTTCTCTTATTATCTGGTCAAATCTTTCACAGAATTTGTGAACTCTTTCATCTTTCAACATTCTCAGATTATACAGTCGAGTTCTGATGCATGTTGGAGTTGAGCTAACTTCTCCTTTTCTGCTATCTCTTAAACTCTTCAGGATTTCAATAGGCTCCGTTAGACCTAAAATTCTCTTATGATAGTCTTCGTCTATGTGACTGATAATGATGTCTTTCACCGAGTTCTTTCTTAGCATAATCTCAGACTCTGAAATTCCAGTTGGTGATGGATGATTTGTTTCAATCATGTCAAGTAAACTCCAACTTGTAAGTTCGGTTTTTAAGCAGTCTAACCATACTTCAAAACTTGCCTTGGATGTCAACTTGTATTGCCTCTGAATTTTTGGTCTCATGTTGTTTACGCTGTTGCCTCCTGGAAACTCTTGAGATTGCATTTTTACTCTTTGCTCGGCTTCTTTGCTGTTTAATTTAGCCCTCTCTGATTCAAGTACGCGGTTGTGAATTTTGTACAAATTGTCCACCACTTCCTTCAATAGATTTCCGGTTGTTTTATTAGTTAAAATGTCACTTGCATCAATTGTCGCTACTAATTTATTAACATTAGCAATTGTCGTCTGCAACGCCTCTAAATTTGCTTGATTGTTGTGTGTTCTCTCAGTCGTAGCTCTCGTCTCTGAATTTTGACTATCGGTCCCACTCATACCCTCTGAAGCTCTTATTGTTGTGGCTGTTTGAATAGCACGATCAGAACCTGTAACTTCTTCTCCAAGCCTGATTCTCATATACTCAGCATATTCTTGACTCATATCGTCGTTGACTTTAATAAGATTACTAGCCATCTGTTCCAGGATTATGAAACATTCTCAATTAGTTTTTATTCATTTATATATTTTTAAACTTATTTTATTACTTATTTATTTTGTCAACTTTTCTGATAAATTTCTCTGGAATCTTTAACTCTTACGCATTTCTCTTTTTAACCTCTTATTTTACCCTCCAATACCAGGTAATCTCTGTATTTTAATTAACTGAGTAATGCCTCTTGCTTCTGAACCAAAACACCGAACACAAGTAATTCTAATTCGAAGCGAGAAATCAGATTCTCCCACCGAGCACCACCACGCATGTACACCACTCGCCGAGGTTCAGCTCCGCGCGTTACCACGAAATCTGGTCGGTTTTAGGTTGCGCAAGCACACACGTGGGTCTCGAATGAGATCCTACCAATGTCCCTAGTCAACGAGCAGCCTACACCGAACACAAGTTTCAGCCGAACATTGACCCTGGAATTTATAGAATTTGCTCGTACTTTTATTTATGAACCGATCTCTAATTTATGCAGTGAACAAAAATCCACAGAAGCCAGTAGTCCGGTATCTGACCGCAAGGCAAGCCGGAACAGGACACCAAACTCAAATGAACAAATGCAAACCACCTTTAGAACTTAATTCGATAGTTATTTGAGCTAAATTCTGAATTTGACTAAATTTCTCTTCGTCTTATAACCTCTTATACCATCTTCTTTCTACTCTGATTCCCTGATAAAGTTAAAAAACTTTATTTCACTCGTCAAATTCTCTCTGAATGATTGTAATAAAAATAAATTTTTATTATTTATTTTCTTTCAATAAAATACTGACGAAATTTATTCCTCAGCATTTGTACCAAATTATTATTTTTTTTTTTAAACTTCTTAATGATAAGATGAGAGAAAACTTCTTATCAACCACAACTTACTACCTTCTGCAGTATAACCTCCCTGTTATGTATCCTCTTTATTGGATATCATCGCTACATCTTAAATACATTCATTAAATTTTAGCTTGATTGCAGATGAGAACCCCTTTATTTTGCATCAGCCCAGGATCGTGAGTGCCGTCTAAACTCCCTCCGTTCAGATAAATACAAATCGTATTTCTCTGAAGCACATCTATCTCGGAAAACGGCGGCGTACGTCGCGCGACATGTCGAGACAAGCGCGGAAACACACACAGAGACACGCTGCTCACGGAATTCCCGTATGACGCTACACATGTAAGTTTAACACTAGCAAACACTCAACTTACTCTTTTTCTTGTGAGACGCTTGGTATAACAAAATGGTGACCCTCTGGAATGCAGCGTCTATGCTTCTTCCCGCCTTTCCAGCACGTTGGTCAGCCGGCTTCTATGTGTCTCTTTAAGTAATTTTTTGAACACTTCTCCTTTATGATTCACTGAACTCAATTAAAATCACTAAACATGCCACCCTGGTGCAATGTAGACCTTTATAGCTCTGCTACCATGTAGGAGTGAATCGGTACACCCATGAATTAGGTGGCTGTTGTGTTGCGAGATAAAATTAAAAACACTGTTTTTTCTTAACACTCTTTAACTTTATTAGTTTATTATAATCTGTAACTCTTATAACATATTTTAGTTTTGTTTATCTTCCGCACTGCCACTACGATGCGCTCGGACCGCCGCTTACTAAAAGACTAACTCCACACCCGCGTTCTTGTTCAATCGCGGTGGCGAGACCAAACGTTTGCAGCGCCGCTCACACACATACATCCATGTATCATCGACAAAGCTATTTCTTCCAGTATGAAATACGGAGTTTCTGTTTACTGCGAAAACGGAGATGCAGCGTGATTGGCTAATCCAGCCATTTGATGCATAGCCGGTGGTGGGGCTCATTATTCTTTATTTTTAAGGTCTACGACTAGGCCAAAGTGCTTGAGAAAATCGGCACCTAATATTGGTCGTGACACCGCTGCGACCTGAAACTTCCAGTGACAGTGTCAAGCGTTTGGTCACGTACGTATTTATGGCACTGCCGTTTGCCGCGAACAGCCTATAAGCGGCTACACTTCTGTCCTCGCATGCCCGTGATCTTGGAGTTACGGACACATCCGCTCCCGTGTCGACTAAGAATTTAAATTTCGTGGTCGGCTTTTCTGACACGAGTTGGCAAGCGAGGACTTCATTTGCGGAGATTGGCAGGTGCAGGTGTCGCGACTAGCATTTATTTTCTTTACGAACTCTGAATCCAAAAAAAACACAATTTATCCTTAAATTATGTGTTTTATTTTCACTTTCACAATATTTAGACACTTTTACAACATTTAGACACTTTTACAACATTTAGACACTTTTACAACATAGGTTTCGCACAATAACTTTCTTGTACCTAAACCGTACCGAAAGAGTACCCCAATGCAGCCTCACATTGGGTAACGAGGGTATTATGGCTTGCCCGTACTCTGTTACTACCGGAAAATGACTGTCAACCCGAACTTTCTAATTGAATTTCTTTTATAGTGTAAACATGCTGATCTGTTGCAATAATTAGGTCTTGCTAATTGTTGCAACAGAAAGATCGAAAAGGTGAGCATATGACACCTGTGCATATGCACTATGTATAAAAAACGCGTGTGGCGGAAATGCATTCGTTGCAATTGAATATTTTCAATGGGACGATTTTAATCTATGTAGAAAAAATGCGCGTGGCGGAAATGTATTTCTTGTAATTGAATGTATTAACGAGAATGGTTTAATTAATAAAAAATGCGCGTGTAAGAATTTTAGAATCAGCAATTTAAAGGATTTAATTTAGACTGAAAAGTGGAGTAAGTCAGGGATTCATCGTAACACCCCCACCGTTAAATTGAGGCTCCGACGAAATGATTACTTTACGTTTATTTCGGTTTAGGTATGCAATAATTACAATTAATAATATTATGAATACAATTATGAAATCTGTCCCTAGGCTTACAATATTATCTGTTTTGGTTCTAAATAAAATAGTATCAATAGTATTCTCATTTTCAATCTGTTTTAAATATAAGTCTTCAATTTTAAAGTTAGGAATAGTATTATTTTCTTTAATAGATTTAATAAGCTGTGGAAGTACAATTTTATCATAAGTTTTGAAGAAGTAATTAGAGTAAGTTGTATTTAGTATTTTTAACCGACTTCCAAAAGAAAGAAGGTTATCAATTCATAGCGTATATTTTTTTTTTTTGCTTTTTTTTTTTGTATGTTCACGCATAACTTTTAAATGGAGATAGATAGAAGAGTCCTGTTTTTGCCAAATGATACGTCTTTCTTCCAGTTAGGTCCCGTTTGAAGGATTAGAAATTCAAGAAACGGTAAAGGACTTTTATCCTTAAAACTAAAAAATTTCCGACTTTCGCCCGGATTTTTCAGCATAACTGATCGACGGGTGTAAGGATTTTGATTGTAGAGGTTTCAAATGAAGGATAACATATTGATTTAAAATGTATCGGAACAGAATTGTAATCCTTTTAAGGACTCTCTAGATACCATCAGTTCAATATGATACATTGGTGTCGAGAAATTGAGTTTAATAATTTTTCGCACGAAAAGTGTCAATTAGTTGGCACTGTTCAAGGATTTGATGGAAATACCGAGTCCTTTGGAGGCGAATGATAAAAATTGTCAGTATCCTTAATTTTTTGCATAAACGGTACATTTTATTCAATCATTTCTACCGAAAATAACCAATAAATTACTTCTAAATGTGGCATAAATACAATTCAACAATAGTTAAAGGGAACATTTCAGGATGCTTTTCTCTTCCGAAGTCATCCTTTGCTTACCGATGAGCTTAGTAAAGGATTCTTATTACATCCTTAGATGTAAACGTTACGCATAGGATTTATAAAACTCCCTGAAGAAATAATAAGGACTGAGTGATTTCAAATTATAGAGTTGATTCGTTACTTTCCAGTTAATATTATACATTATAACATATGCCCAGAAATCTAAAATTAGTAATTTCCATACTAAAGACCGGCGAGAATCACAACCTTAAAAAGAGATACTTTTCTCTCTATAACTGATCATAACTTTACATATGAAGATCAAAATGCATAGCCGATTTTTCATTAAACTATAGGGTATAATTTCATGTAAATTAGGTGCCATAGTTAACTGAAAACGAAGGCGATGGGTTTCGAATAAAAGTGAACGAGTGATACGGTTAAGAAGGATCTTTTTAAGTAAATTTCTTAACATGAATTCCGGAGCAAACTTTATGTTTACATATATAAATAGTTATGTCGATACATATATATATATTTATATATATATATATATATATATATATATATATATATATATATATATATATATATATATATGCATATATATATATATATATATATATATATATATATATATATATAATGTAAATAGTGTATACACACACATAAACATGTATATATATACACACATATTTATATATATGCATATATATACATATATATATATATATATATATATATATATATATATATATATATATATATATATATGTATATATACATATAAACGTATATATATATATATATATATATATATATATATATATATATATACGTATATATACATATAAACGTATATATATATATATATATATATATATATATATATATATATATATATATACGTGTGTATATATATATATATACATAAATATATACATATATATATATATATATATATATATATATATATATATATATATATATATATATATGTATATGTATATGTTTATTTTATAGATATATATATATACATATATATATATATATATATATATATATATATATATATACATATATATATATATATATATATATATATATATATATATATATATATATATATATATATATATATATGTATATATATATATATATATATATATATATTAATATATATATATATGCATATATATATATAAATTTATATATATATATATATATATATATATATATATATATATATATATATATATATATATATATAAAAAAGATGTGTCCGTGTGTGTGGTTGGTTATATGTAGATAGGATATAAAAAAATGTGTGCCTGAAGGTCGCCACTTTACTTCGATTTCCGCCAAATTTTCGGAAATATTTCTGTTCTGACCATAGTATAGCTCCGGATTGTACCAAAATTGGTAGAAGAATTTATTCAATTGTGTGATAAAGCTCACAATAAAAAATCCAAAGTGGAACAATTATTATTCAAAGCACAATCCATATTGGATTTTTAATGAAGTCTAAAATCAAGGTAGACGTTGATGAGATCATGTATTAAATGTACCAGAATTAAATTCGATTCCAATGAACGCTGCAGATTTTAGCCGTAGTGGTTTTTGCATTGCAGTAAAAAATTATATTTTAATATACGAGTTCATGATACAATGTAGTCAGGAAACTGAGTTTTGAAAGTTTTGAGATGAAAAAATTTGCCACTAAAAAGGGTGAAATAAAAAACTTTTAGAAAAAAAAGAAAACCGACTTCAAAATGCCCTAAAAAGGATGAAATAAATTTTCTGGAAGCGGTGCCAAATTAATTTCCCCATTTCAACATAAATACTTCCAACATATGCACCATCACGAAAAAATCGGGGGAAAAATGAGATGGCACCGTTTCCAGAAAATTTATTTCATCCTTTTTAGGGCATTTTGAAGTCGGTTTTCTTTTTTTTCTAAAAGTTTTTTATTATCTGACAATTCTCATATCTTGCTATAAAGGTTCCTTTTATATTAGTTTTTTTCAGTATTGCAGTTGTGCTCTATTTCTCTATAAAAATGTTTGAAAATTATAATTCCAGGTATAATTTCTTTTATTTCCTCTTGGTCAAATGATTTTGTTTTACAATCGGTTTCTCCTGGTTCTATAATACTCTTAATACATCTGTCTTTTATTTCTTTTAGGTTGTTTCTTAGATTGTTTTCAATATTTACATCATAAATTTTATTATTAGAGTCTACTAGAATTATGTTGTAATTTAGTGACAAAGATCTATTCTGGATGGTTGGAATTGGTTCTAGAATGATTTTTCTCAATGTTTCATTAGAGTATTTTGGTATTGCCAAAATGATAGTAATAATTTTATTATTCGACGAAACAGCCGTTTTTATGTTCAGGTATTGTTCGAAATCGTCTATAAGGTCAAGTTCAGTCTTTGTAAATATGTTCCGTGTAATTAGACCTAATTTGCTTGATAATATTATTTGTTCGATGTCCGTTAAGTGGTTTCGTAACAGGGATATGTCGTTGTCGATTTGATGTACATGTTGAAGGAAGTTAATTTCTTCTCGGAGGGTTGCTATGCCGTTTTGGTTGAAATCTTTGAATGTGTTTAGATAGTTTGTTATTAGTGTTTGTTGGGTATTTATGTGTTGAGTAATATTTTTTATTTGAGCCGAAAGAAAGTTATTAGTTGTTAAAGTTTTCTTAAATTTGTCGGTGAGTTTGTCTTCGTTTCCAGAAATTTTCTTTATAGAGGTTTCAATGTTTGTCCTGTCGTCATCGTCCATAGTTCCGGTAACGTATTTGTGTCCTTTTCCTAAAATGTTTATTAGTCCGCGTTTATGTCTTGAGTGGGGAGTTAGATTGTTTATTTTCGTTTCTATTAATTCAAAGTTCTTATTTATAGTCTGTAAAATAGTTTTAGATTCAATTGTAGATGCTGACAGAGTATTGATATTTTGCCGAATAAGTTCCATTGTTCTTTCGTATTCCGAGGTGTTGATTATGTGTAGGACATTATTGTAGTAGTCGATAGGTTTTTCGTCGCCAATGTTGATGGGTATATATCCGTTATTAAAGTTTAGGTCCTGGAAGTCTATTTTCTGTGCAGTTGTCATTGTCCAGATCTTTATTGTTAGTAGTAGTAACATTTTCCTGAAAGAATTATAAAGTATTAAATTAAATTACTAGAAGAGGGTTGAGGTATTAAGGGGGACTTTTTCTTCTTTTTCTTTTTAAGTTTTGACTTAATTGTTGGATGGTCTAAGTTTTGATATTTCTTTTTGGTTTTCACGTGAGTGCGGAAGTATTTGTTTTGGTTGTCTATGTCAATGATATGGTCGTCGTCGATTTTTTCGGAATTGATTTTCCTAAATTTGGAATGATTTTTACCTCCTCTGGTTTCTTTAATAAAATTCGGGCCGGTTTCAATTTCGGCGTCTGCTCGTTTTTCATTGAGTTTGTTTATTGTTTTAATTTTCTTCTGATGGATGGTCTCGTATATAGAAGTATACTCGTCTTGGTGAATTTTTCCATTGATAAAGTCGATTGGTTTTCTATTCGTGGAGGAATGTATGGTGTTGTTATAGAATGAAATAATTTGAGGATTTTTTCTTCTACTGTTCCCTGATTATTTATGGGGTCGTGTTTCAAAAGGCGAATATGTTCATTGATGGTGTTATGGAGTCTTTCCACTTCTGCGTTGGATGTGTGGTTACTGCTAGATGTGTAGTGGATTTCTATATTTTCGTTTGAGAGGTAGTCCTTTAAGGGTATTGCTTTAAATCCTAATTCGTTATCAACTATAATTTTCTTCACCGTTCCAAATTGGCTGAAATAATATGCGAGCCCTCTTTTAAACTCCGTCCATGTTCTTCCAAGGATCTTTATTGCACATGCGTGCTTGGAAAATTTGTCGATTATTGTCAGGAATAGAAACTTTTCTAGAGTGTAAAACACGTCTACGTGAATTATTTCCCTAGGCTTTTGTGGGGTTTCGGTGATTTTTAATAGAGGTTTAGGGGGATTTCGGACGTACTTTTCACAATTGCAGATCACACAGTTGTTAATGAAAGTTGTAACTCTGTCGTTTAATTTTGGGCAGTAATATTTTAGTTTTATTTCTTTTGTAACTTCGTCGATTCCTCTATGGTTATTTTTCAGGTGTTCTTCCTCGATAATTTTAGCTAATTTCTCTTCGTCTGTAACATCTTCTAGAAGGGTGTTACATCCGATGATTCTGAATTTACCGGTAGTGACAAAATTATTACTAAATGCGGAATTGATGGTTTGAAAGAAGTCTTCTTTTTCGATTAGTACGGCATTTAAACCATTTGTGTTGAAGTGATTTTTTAATATTGTGATTGCATCCTGATCGTCTAATTGTTTGGCATTGATCGTAGTCCTATTTTCATCGAAAACTTTTTCTTTTTTTATCCGTAGCGATCCTGAATTTGTTTTAGTTATGATTATTTGATTCTTAAACACGTTGATACAAGAATTACTAATTGGAATATCGTTTTGATTTTCAACTAGATTTATATCGGGCCTGGGTATCCTGGATATCGTATCAGCATTTACATTTTTCGCACCTTCTTTATATTTTATCGTGTAATCAAATTCAGAAAGTCGTAGTCTCCATCTGACAAGTTTCAAATGTGGTTCCTTAATTGAGAAAAGCCAGGTTAAAGGTCTATGGTCTGTTTCTTTGATGAATTTTCTTCCAAATAGATAGGGCCGAAAGTATTTGGTGGCCCAAACAATCGCTAATAGTTCCTTTTCGATGGTGCTATAGTTGATCTCGTGTTCGTTCAAGGTGCAGCTAGCGTAGCTAAGTGGTCGTCCCTCTTGTGAGAGCACAGCACCAAGAGCATAATTGCTTGCATCCGTTGTTAACACAAATGTTTTATTAAAATCAGGATAAGCCAGAATTGGTTCGGTAATAAGAAGGGTCTTTATGGTCTCAAAGGCGTGAACATATTCGGGATCGTGAATATTCAGTTGTGCATCTTTTTTTAAATTTTTGGTAATAGGTTTTATTATTTTTGAATAATCTTTAATAAATTTCCTATAATATCCAGCGAGACCAAGGAATTGCCTTATTTGTTTTTGGGTCTTGGGGATTGGAAATTTTTGGACACACTCCACTTTTTGTGGATTGGGTTTAATACCATCTTGTGTGACTATATGCCCAAGAAAAGCAGTTTCTCGCTTGAAAAATTCAGACTTATCCAACTGGACTTTTAAGTTGGTTTCTCTGAATCTTTTAAAAATCTTTTTCAAGGATTCTATATGTTCCTGTAAGGAAGTGGAAAAGATTATTACGTCATCTAAGTATACTAAACATATTTTATTTATGTAGTCTGAGAGTACGTTATTCATCAGACGCTGGAAAGTTGCAGGAGCTGTCTTAAGACCAAATGGCATTCGAAGAAATTCGTAATGCCCTCCTTCTACACTGAAAGCAGTTTTATGGATATCTTTTTCCATTATTTCTATTTGATAGAACCCTTTCGCTAAATCTAGAGTTGTGAAATATTGGCATCTTCCGAGTTTCTCCAATATTTCATAGATATTCGGAATTGGATATTTATCATCGATTGTTCCTTCATTAAGTTTACGATAATCGATGGCAAGTCTCCATTTCGGTTTTCCACTTGCGTCCATTTTCTTTGGCACTATCCACACTGGTGCTGAATAGGGAGATTTGCTAGGCCTTATTATATTTTTTTCTAACATTTCCTCGATTTGTCGGCGTACTTCATCCTTATGAACGTACGGATATCTGTAAGTTTTTGCGACAGTAGGAATATTGTTTGTGGTTCGGATTTCGTGCTTGATGGCATTAGTAAAAGTTAAGTCAGAATCTTCGTTATAAAATATATCTGAAAAATGGTTTATAATTGGCATCAATTTTTGCTTTTCTTCCTCGCTAAGATGGTCTTTCCTTATTTGGTTAGAAATGGAAAAATGTTCTCTTGACTCATTTTCAATGATATTAAAATTTTCAGTTGTAACGGGAATGGTTTCCTAGGTTTTGAATTTAACTTTCACAGGGCGGTCGTCTAGTATCTTTACTAGGGCCAGCATTTTTGAATCTTCGACGTTATAAATACCTTCCTCCAGTTTGACCATCTCATCTTTGGAGGTCTTTCCAGGGAAGTGTACCAAGCCATTTTCTTGGTTTACAGGCACGGGTACTTCATAGCATCCGGCCTTATTGAACAGGCAATATTGTTTTTCCTCTTCAAGTTCAAAGAGGATTGGGATAGTCTTTTCACCGGCTTGTAAAATTTGTTTCTTATAGTCGATAATTGTATCTAGTTGTTGTAATATGTTATTTCCTAAAATACCATCATATAGTTCGTGAAATTTGCATACAAAAAATTCAATTTGTAGAGATATATCTCCTAATTCTTCAAAGAGAGGGATTCTTACTTTTTCGTGAATGTCGATTGTATGTTGTAGGGTTTTGAGATTAGTGTTTGGGATTTCGATTTGCCATTTCGGGTGGCAAAGACCAGGATTGATAATTGAGTGGGTAGCTCCTGTGTCAATGATAAATCTCAGGGGTTTAATTTTTGTTTTCAGGGTTATATATGATAGTCTCCGTCCGAGGCCTGTGGTGGAAAATGTTCGGCCACTTCTGTCGTATTTATGTCCATTAGTTCTGGTGTTGGCTGTCGCTCGACGTATCGAGATTGTCTAAAGTCGTTGGGGTTATAAAAATTTTGGGCTTCGGTTGGATTTTGTCTATAATTAGGTTCGTGAGGTCTATTCTGTCGTTTATTTTGTTGTTTGTTGTTATTATTATTGTTAAATCTGTTATTGTTGTTATAATTATTAGGAGCTCTAATATTATTGTAATTATTACTATTGTGATTATTATTATTATTGTTGTTAAACCTATTGTTGTTGTTGTTACTAAATCTATTGTTACTACTATTGTTGTTACTATTATTGTGTGACTTATTGCCATCATTATTATTAATGTTACTATTATTACTATTGTTATTATTATTAAGTCTATTGTTGTTATTATTATTGTTACGATTATTATGATTGTTAGGTTTGTTATTATTATTATTGCTATTATTTTGATTATTTTTCGTGTGGTAAATTTGACCATTTGAGCCATAATAGGCATATCCTGCAGTGAACAGTATATCTATGGCTGATTCAAGGGATTCAGGATTCCTGCAAAATAAAATAATTTTCATGGGCTCTGGGAGTTTGTTTTTAAATATATTGAGAGCAGTTCTCATGTTATTGCGGGCACATTCGTTGGTAGCATTTCCAGTACCTAGCACTATTAAGGTTTTATTATTCAGCCTCCTTAACTTACTTTTAATTTCGTTATAAAATTCAAGGGTGTTAGTTTTAAATGTCACGCCACGTAAATTGCCGTAAAGTTCGTCCACGTTTAGGCGGTCACCAAAGTTGTTTTGAAGGACCTGTTTTACGTCTTGCCAAAGGGTAGCATGACAATTAAGGTCTATTGTCTCTTTGGCTCTAACCTTCAATTTGCTTTTAATAATGTCGCTAAAAAGGAGTTGCGATGCTTCATTATAAGCTTGTAGTATAGGGCTAACTCTATCCACAAGGTTTATGAAGTTTTGCAGGTTTTCGGACCTGCCGTCAAATTCAGGGAGACCGTGTAAATACTTCAAGGGATTGATTTGGATGGCAGGGGCTGCTTCGGCGTTCGCCATTTTGAGATGAAAACAAGATTCGAAATTTTATCCAATTCCACACCAACCTTACAAAGGATTATTACAGTTTAAGTATTTTTTGCAATTGGTTTTGGGGCAGATATTATTTCTGTGCGAATCAATATACGTGTATAAGTTTTAAAATACCCAAATATACACATGCGTATATTCGCATATGTTTCTTTGAATGTAGAGGTAATTTGGTAAAAATAAAATTCTTGGGAAAGGACTAAAATATTTGTAGTCGAGTGAATATGTATGTGTAAATTTAAGTATATTTGAATATTCAAACGTATACGTGCATATTTTTATATATGACTATTTATGAAAATAATTATACTATGTAAAATTTTAATTAAAATATTAAATGATTAAGATAGTGGTTGTCTACTTGCTTTGATGATTCTCCTTACAGCTGACTGGTTCCTGAATTTTCCTGGGACTTGTAAATTTTCCTTATTCGTTGATCTTCCTTGTAAAGTTTATTTTGTTATGTAAATGTATTTTTGCACCTTTTCTATTTCAATATATATGTTTTTTTTCACTGTTTGTTGTTTTTTTTTGTATTTCTTATTTTTTTTATTGTATACACTTATTTGGTTTATATGTGTTAGATTTCTCCCACAAAAAAAATTTCGCTGTTTCTTCTTTCCTTTTTTACAAATATCACATTAAAATTCTTTCCACTTTTGGTCAATTTTCCCCTAGTTTTACACTTTTATTTCGATTTTCGCCCTCTTCATTCACTTTAAAATTTTGTTTATTTAAGGGGTTCACTGTTTTGATTTTCTTCTTTTATTATTATTATTTTTTTCCAATTAAACTTGCTTTTAGTAACAAGATCGATGGTTTACTTTGTGCTTCTTGAATTTAGTTCACTTCTCAAAAATCTACCCAAAATGAGAAATTTTCAGTTGTCCTGGGTTCTTCCTTAAGAACTCCTTTATGTCAGAACTCCGTTTTTTTTTTTTGGATTTACGGGATTCGTTTTATTTTCGCGTCGTACGACAAGAAACAAAAATTTACCTCCTCTTGGGGTTTATTTAAGTTACTTTTTCCCGACGTGATAACGATACGCTTTTACGATTTTAAAAAATCACACGAACTTTCGCGAAGCACATCCTACCGACTGCGCCATTTATTTTCTTTACGAACTCTGAATCCAAAAAAAACACAATTTATCCTTAAATTATGTGTTTTATTTTCACTTTCACAATATTTAGACACTTTTACAACATTTAGACACTTTTACAACATAGGTTTCGCACAATAACTTTATTGTACCTAAACCGTACCGAAAGAGTACCCCAATGCAGCCTCACATTGGGTAACGAGGGTATTATGGCTTGCCCGTACTCTGTTACTATCGGAAAATGACTATCAACCCGAACTTTCTAATTGAATTTCTTTTATAGTGTAAACATGCTGATCTGTTGCAATAATTAGGTCTTGCTAATTGTTGCAACAGAAAGATCGAAAAGGTGAGCATATGACACCTGTGCATATGCACTATGTATAAAAAACGCGTGTGGCGGAAATGCATTCGTTGCAATTGAATATTTTCAATGGGACGATTTTAATCTATGTAGAAAAAATGCGCGTGGCGGGAATGTATTTCTTGTAATTGAATGTATTAACGAGAATGGTTTAATTAATAAAAAATGCGCGTGTAAGAATTTTAGAATCAGCAATTTAAAGGATTTAATTTAGACTGAAAAGTGGAGTAAGTAAGGGATGCATCGTAACAATTAGCATTGATTGCGGGCTAAACGTACGTCCGCTGCAAGGTTTTGTGGAGCTCTGCAATTTCTTCTTGTAATGTGTCATTATTTTGCACTCCATTGCATTGCGTTTCTGTTGCCAAGCTATCAACAATCCGGTCAGCTGTTTGAGCCAAATTGTCTAAGGAAATGGCGTCTGATGCTTCTATGATAGAGCGTACCCTTGATGGAAGACGCTCGAGCCAAATGCAATGCAGCACTTGCTCGGTTACATTTTTCCCGGCCAGGATTCGTAATTGCCGAAGCAACTGCGACGAGCGTTGATCGCCCAGTTCACATCCATGCAATAGCTTGCGCGTTTTTTGTTCTGCCGTAGATCCATAGGTTGATAGCAAGCGGCTTTTTAGCGTTTCGTATTTGCAGGCGGCGACTCGATAATATCTGCAACTTGCGTTAGCACGGAGACATCCAGCTCTGATATTACTTTGTCGAAGCGGGCCGCGTCGTCTTTAACTTTGCTGGCGCTAAATTGGGCCTCGATTCGCGCGAACCATAAGTTTGGTTGGTTTCGCCAGAAAGGGGGCAACTTCATGGCGGCCATTACGTAGAGCTCCGGTGGCGCGAGTGTTGTCGTCGGAATTTTGCAATTTTCGGTAGACATCGCGGTCTAGCAAGTCAAGGGGTCATCAAATGTGGGTAATAAGATTACACATTCGTAAGTTCAATTACATTTATTGTCTCTCTAGCTAGGTACTACATATGCAATTACGCTGCGTTTTGTTCACATGTCACGATGCACGTTTTGGAAACGACTGCTTACTTGTTGGCCGTCATGCGATGCGATGCGGCTAGCTTCGTGTGTCTCTGTCGGAGCAAGCCGGCGACTGTTTTCAGTTTCGACTACCAGAGGCGGTTTTGCAAACAGCTGAGTCGATATGTCAGTTGTGTGTGGTGAGTAACCCCACAAATTCATTGTTCATTATAGACGATTTGGTTTACCTTTTATTGAGAAATATAACCGTATCTTTTCAGATATTGTTATGCTATTCCTATCCTCTAAATAAAAAGCGATGACATATTTTAAAAATTTATCGATAAATGTTATAAAGCTGTGTTTTTTGTGAATATACATATATTTATACGTGTATAATTTGGTTCACGTTGGTTGGAGTTCCAGTTATTTTATATTTAGGTTTCAATGGTTTTCGATCGTATTTGGCCCTGTTGCAAACATCGCAGTTGTTTATAAATTTTTATATTAACATCTTAAGGTGTTTAAAATAAATATGTTTTTTCAACCCCTCATAGTTCTCGTTGATTCCTGCATGCCCCGTCTCTTTTTTATGATATTTGGCTATATGTCTAAATGTCTCATCTTCTGTTTTCATATCTTTGGCGTGATATGCACATCTATAAAATGCTTTTATTGAAAAGTTCAATTAGCTTCTGCTGAATTAAAGTATATTTGTGATCTGGAAGTTCTGCATAAACTCCTACTTTACCACCTGTACGCAACCTTCTAAAAATATGCGACATACAATTGTTTTGAATTTCATCAATATTTATAAATATGTTACGTTTTTGATTAATAGTCTCAATTTCTTTGTTTTTTCGGTCCGTGATGATGATCTGGGTATTGAAACGGTTTACCACTGTGTCTAAAATTGAAAAATGACCGTTGATTTCATCTTGTTGTGAGTGAGCTGTTGCATTGGTGCTCATGTTATCGTCCTCCTCTCTATTCTTGTCTAATGTGTTAATTTCTCCAGTTTTCGCATTTATTCTGCTCATGAAGTCCACTGCTTTCTTTTTCTTCCCTTTAACGTAGTTTATATTAATATCGCACTCCCCTAACCTTAATAACCACTTTTGAAGCCTGGGATTAATATTCTTACCCTTATTTTTAGCTTGTAACGACTTGAGTGGCTGATGCTCTGTCATTAAGTCGAAAGGTCTCCCATATATGTATGTTCTGAAATAATTAACAGCCCAAAAAATCGCCAAGAGTTCCTTCTCTGTAGTCGGGTATTTCTTTTCGTGATCGTTTAGAGTTCTCCTGGCATAACTTATTGGATGTTCATCCTGTGTCAAAACAGCTGTAATGATTTTCCGTCTACGTCCGTCATCGGTTCTAGAAGTGAAGTCTGAGTCGTGTCAACGAATAGTACCAACCGCTCACCCAGTCCGTGCACCCGTAATCCATTTCGCGGTGGCTGCTTGTCGGCCAGCTAGTTCGGAGAGGATTTCGGTCGCAGGTCTTTAAAATGGATTACGCTCAAATTACATGTTTCAGCCACCATTAAGTGTCCATTTCAAACGTGTCAATTATGTGATCCGTGGCCACTAACTCCGCAGTATTGTTATTTCGTGGATTAGGTCTCATCATGCGAGGTTGTGGACGGAAGGTTCCTCGCCGTTCATCTACGGGCATGGAGGCGTAACCCCCTGTACGGTGTAAATGGGCACATGAAGGAGACTGTTCTGAAGCTCCGAACGCATATTCTCCCTGATGATTTCCACCAGTTCGTCCTCAGGCATGGGTGTTGGTAACCGAGTGTTCAAGCGCAGTATACTGGTTTAATACTGGTCGAATGGTTCGTGGGCGCCTTGCTTGCGTTTCCTCGGTTGTTCCTATAGCTCTCTTACAGTGAAGCCGTCGTCAAAGCGGTTGCGAAAGGCTACACTGAAAGAATTCCAATTGGGGCGCGGCATTGATTCCTTGAAGCTCCAGTACCACTCGGCAGCATCTCCGCTAAACAGGAGGTGTGCGTGTCTAAGGAAAGCTGAGAGGTCGCCTCCCAGTGCACTGGTGACTAAAGCCTGAATTCGAAACAGGAACCGGTCCACCGGTGTCGTCGAGTTAAAACCGGTGAAGCTAAGCCGCCAACTCTCCATGATGTGAGGCGGATTTGCTGAACTTAAATTCCCTATTGGAAAAAATTGCGATGCCACAACACCCACGGGCTAAGCGCTTCCAAAGTATGTATGCTCCGTAACCAGATCTACTGCCACATATGTACTTTGCCGTAACTAACAAACCGCCATCATATGCAGCGAATTCACGAATTTCATCTTCACAAAAAAAAAACAGTTTATTTAGTTGAAGTTTAGCAATTTACTTAGCTACGCGTATTTACCTTCTTTCGCCAAACGAATTAAGTAACCGAATATTGAAAAACCCGCTCGAAACTTCAAGGAATCCACGACACAACCAACACAATAAATAATAGTTCGACACATCAATTTCTCACCATGTGGCTGTGTCAAACTCAACTTTGACATCCCACGACAAAACTGACATGGGATGGGGAGTCGTCACAACTGACTTGCGATGGGAAGCCACATGGTAACAAGGTGTAAGTGTATTGGTCGCCAGTGGCGTAGGTCCAATTCATTACACAGCTCCTATCGCGAAATCGCTTGTATCTGTAAGTAATTTGAGTTTCTAATTGAAATCGGGGTATTTTAAAATAGGTGCATCCATTAACATCCTTTTCAATTCCTCAAATGCGTCAACTTATTTTGGATCATTTTTGTTAATTTTGCAATTTTTCTTCAGGTATTTTGTCATTCCCCAGGCATCTTTCGCATAATCCTTTACAAACTTTCTGTACTAACCTATCATTCCCAAAAACGATTTGACTTGCTTTGCTGCTTCTGGAAGTTTTAACTTCTGAATGTTCGCAATTTTGTCCATGTTCGGTTTTACTCCTTCCGTTGTGAGAATATATCCTAAATACTCTGTAGTTCTTGCAAAAAAACGGCATTTATCAATTTGGATTTTTAAATTATGCTCTTCTATAGAATTGCTAGAGATCAAAATATCATCCAAATACACAACGCATATTCGGTTAATATAGTCTTTCAGTACGGAGTTAATTAATCGTTGTAATGTCGCTGGGGCATTTTTCAACCCAAACGGCATTCTTAGGAATTCGTAATGCCCTAGAGGTGTCGAGAATACTGTTTTCCTTCTATCCTCCTCCCTGATCAACACCTGATGAAAACCTTTGGCAAGATCCAACGTTGTAAAGTACTGAGCTCTGCCTAACTTTTCTAGCATTGTTTCAATATTAGGGATGGGAAACTTATCACTTATAGTTTCTTCATTGAGGTGCCTGTAATCGATAACGATTCTCCATTTCTTCTTTCCGCACTATCCACAAAGGTGAGCTATGGGGTGAATTACTCTCCTGAATAATACCCCGCTCCAGCATTTCCTTCATTTGTCTGTTAATTTCTTCCTCGTATATTTGTGGGTACCTGTAAATTTTCGTATAAATGGCTCTGTTGATTTTTGTAATAATATTATGTTGAATTTCATAAGTATGGGTCAATTTTTAGCCTTCTTGGAAAAATAAATCTTAGCATTTTTCTATCAACACACTTTATTTGTTTTCTTCCTCAGAACTCATATCCTTTCTCATAAGTTTATTGAAGATGCTGTTGTCAGCAAGATACTCTTCCAAAGAATTAATATCCTCAAAGCTGTAAGGACAAGAGTTTAAAAATTTTGTCTTGACATTGTGAATCTCGATAAAACCTTCCTCTAAATTTATGATTGCCTGCATTGGTTTCAGTAAATTCTGACCAATGAGACCATCAAAATTCTTGTTTTTAATTGATATAAGTTTGTAACTCATGAGCTTATCCTCATTAAACTCAGCTCTATAATAATTTCTTGTGTAACATTCGTTACACCACTGAGCGTATTAAAGCGTAATATTTCCTGTAAATATTCACGTTTATATTTTGGTAGTTTGTTTCTATCTAGTAAGGTTGTAGTAGAGCCAAAGTCGATAGGACATTTAATCTTGTCGCCACCTACAGTCAGTTCTACTATTGGTAAATTCTGTTGCGAGGCGGTAATTGAAAATTGACCTCGCATTCTAAATGGTACACTTCCATTGGTTCCATATGCCTAGTTTGTCTGTGGTTGTCATGGTACTGATTTCGCCTAAACTGTCCTGAATTCGTTTGATTATGATTGAATTAGGGTAATTTGTATTGCCCCTAAATGTTCCACTATTTTTGCTTTCCCTAAAGTCTTTTCCATAATTTGCCCTGAACTCGTTATGTCTATTATAGTCAAACTGATAGTTGCGTCTTTGTCTCCTGTAAGATTGTCTTAGAAGTTCGGTCTCCTTTAGTAAATAAAATGCTGTTCTCAGCGTTGTAATATTCCTATTGTAAATTACGCTAGCCAGATGTTGGTCGATACCATCCACAAATATCTTTAAAATAATTGGCTCATTTGATGGAGCAGAAAATTCAAAAGGCTTACTACTATCAAATTCGTATTTAGTTTTAACTTTATCTAAGATATTTTCAATATGCGATAAAATTCACTTACATTACTTGTAAAATTTTTTGTGTTGATTGCTTGATGTTGCAGATTGTGGTATGATTCCTTGACTCTGAAATTTTTGATGAGTTCTGTTTTCATCTGCTCCCAGCTTGGATTCACTCCCAACGTTCTTATAACTTGCAGAGCTGGTCCTTGAATTTTGTTGAGAATGTACCTGTTGTACACATGCTCCTGTACATATGCATTTTCCCGGAACATGGGAAGTATACGCTCCTCTTCCCGGATAAAAGATGATAAATCATAATTTCTGTTGCTATAAAACTCCTTTATTGCTGCTGCTTCTTTAACCAGCTCAGTAGCAGAGATGCTGAATTGTTGATTCACTGGATTGGCCATTTTTGATTTATTTATTTATTTTTTTCATTTTATATTTTTCTTTTAGCACTGTTTTGGTTTTTGGTACCAAGGGACCTTTGTTAGCTACCTCTTTTACTAAAGGGTAGGAGCGAATTCTCGGAATATTTAGCTCGAGGCAAGGCTAGCCTTCTATTATGCACTTCTTTAAAAGTACTGGTTTGGTTTATGGTACCAAGGACCTTCTATAGAAAGGATAGGAGTGAATTCTTGGAAAAGTCTGCTCTAGGCAATGCAAGCCTTTTTGATTATAACCGTGTCACTTTTTTTCACTAAGTCAATCTTTTGATTGACTACGTACCGACTGCGCCACTTACGTATAAAACAATTACTCGATATAAAAACTTTTTAGAAAGTTTAATTATTCTATTTAGTGATCACGGCTTGAGTTATAATATTTAACTGATTTAATTCTATCTTTCTTCTTATCATTAAACTTCGACTTCTACACATAGACCTACATTATAAAATAATGCTTACTGCTATTGGTAAGCACTTTTGCAATTGATTGGCAATCGAAGAAATGTGATTGCAATGTTGTGGTAATTTTGCAATTGCAAGAATGCTTACCTTTGAAGGAATTGGTTTTAATTGTACCAACGAACTAGGTCAACCAGTTTACTGGAAGTTCGTTGACACTTGAGGTCAACTCAACATTGAATGTTTTGTTTGGAATTGACGGCTGTCGCGAATTGGATCAGGTGAGTCTCAATCAAAATTTGGATTGATTGAGACGTTGCGACAGATCATTGAATCCAAGTGGATGGAATGCCCAACAAAACCAAAGGTTGCTATTGGATCCAATCAATATTAAGTTGATTGGATTTACGCGAATCAGGATCAGGTGAGTCTCAATCAAAACTTGGATTGATTGAGACACGCGTCACTCACTTGATAAATCAGTCTTCGCACACTCGATTGCCACAAACCGCACTGTCTGAAGTAATCCTCACTAGGTAAATAACTACAAGCCACACTGTCTGAAATAATCCTCACTAACTACGAGGCATACTGTTAAAATAAAAATGCACTGTCTTATTGACAATCAACAACTGACTGACTTAATTTTTAATTCACATTTTGGTATGGTGACAAAATGCTGCTCTCATTAAGACGCACGTGCATGCAAGGAAAAAATTGCCGACGCTTGTGGATCGAAGACGAATATCAAGCGATACTTGATATTCTTTATCGTGGACAAAACTGCTGATGATGCGTCTCAATGTGAGAGTGGTGCATTACACTTGAAACAGAAATAAAATACATTGTAATAATATGCTTGAATTTTAATACATTGAATTTGGACTAATAGAATTTAGAGAAATAAATTTTGGATTTTCAGGGCGAATAAAAAATTATGAAATATGCTTAATGATTTAACCGGTGATGTATTTGTACAACGGCGTCGATGTAGCAATCATTTCCTCATTTAGTGGAGGTAGTTGCATCGATAATTAGATTAGAGATTTTGGATTAGAGGTTTTGGCGAGGTACGAGTAATAGCTTTAGCTAACAAGCTGTCTTTGCGCAACCCGGCGAATTCTCTCACATATTCAACTTAGAAAGTTTATGCAGGGTTAGAGTCGAGAAATAGAAGAGTTTGTCAAGCGCCATTTTCAAGTATCGATTTTGGGTGACTTGAAGCTTGGTTTTTAAGTGTTCAGCACATTGAAACCATGCTAGAGCACCATACAGGATGATGGGCTATATGACCATTTTTATTATCAGTGCTTTATTTTTAAAGTTTAAATGGGACTTTCTGTTTAGCAATAGAAACAGTATTAGAACAGATCGCAATGTCTTACTGCATGCATGTTCAATATGATTTCAAAATGTGAGCTTCTTGTCTAAAATTAGTCCAAGGTACGTCAGCTCATTGCTCCATAGTATTTGGAGATCAAGAAAATTAATTTGTCTGTCGTGAAGCATGCAAAATTTCCATTTTTTGCTGAAAAATATTGCCTTGGTTTTGTCGACATTTATTTTGATTTTCCATTTGTGGAAATATTGGTCGGTACGCTCGAGTGCATTTTGCTGCAGATTATATATATGAGGAACATGACAAGCGAAGAAGGTATTTTGTGAACTCAACATACACAAAAGAAAATTATGAATTAAGCAACTAACCAGTTGATGAACCAGTTGGAAAAATGCAAGACTGTAAAAATGGTATTTACGCTATGGCCGCTAAAGATGTTTTCAATTTCCAACATAGCCCGCGTTATAAACATTTGAATTTGGTTGTGTCGACCAGTTTCTTAGAAATTTACATTGGGAAGGCTTTTGATTTACTATCGAACAAACAGAAACTACAGGCCCTTGAAGACGGCAAACAGCAAGTTCAAGTCGTTGTTTTGACTGAAAAAGATGTAGATAATGTAGATGAAGTTTTGAAATTGATTCAGCATGGAAACAGTGCTCGAACATCAGGACAGACATCTGCCAATTCACATCCATCACGTTCTCGTGCAGTTCTGCCACCAGGTTCTGCACGAATACATGGCAAATTTTCGTTTATTGATTTAGCTGGCTGTTGACTCGTGGGCCTTTCCACTGGCTTCGAGATGTTCTGGTACAATACCAGGCCTCTCTGCAGAATAATGTAATCCTGGTCCAATACCAGGATCAACTTGATAAAGCACTAAATCTTGGTTCACTTCTAAGACTTAGCACTTCACTCCGTGTTCCGATTATCTAGTGTTGGTAAATTCTGGTTCAATACCAGAATCTAGATTCTAACACAAAATATTCAAAGGTTTGCTTAAGTTCTAGTCCAATACCAGAACTTGAAATGTTCAGTTATTTAATCAAGAACGCTCCACTTCGAAACTAGTTAACAGAATGATTTATTTACATTTTTTTTTGTCTATGATGTATGAGAACTAAATTTGCGAATTCCGTTCCCATGCATCATATCATATTAAATAGCGTATTCCATTCCCATACATTAGATCATATTCACCTGAAACCGTCTGACGAAAATTGCTGACATTGCGTCTAGACAATTTCAGTTGAGATGTACGTGGGATTTTTGTATGAACATTCTTTTACTATACTGAGGTGTCAGTTTTTGATGCACGAAACTGGACACTGTCATGAACGAGGTGACGATACGTCGTCAGCCAATTGACAGACTCAAAAGGAAGGAGCAGAAATCAATAAATCTCTATTGGCACTTAAAGAATGCATTCGTGCCCTGGGCAAACAAAGTACACATTTACTATACCATCCCGAGTATCAAAACTAACCCAAGTGCTTCAAGATTCATGCATTGGCGAAAAGAGTAAAACTTGGATGATTGCAATGATTTCACCTAAACTGATTTCATCCGAACATACATTGCACGCGCTACGTTATGCTGATCGGAGTTGGAGGTGAAAGACAACTTAGAAATGTGTGGAGACGAGGTTGAACAGATGGAAAGTGACGATCACAAAAATGGGCAATTAACAGAAAATGAACTGGCGCATTTGCGATCACTAAGCGAACATGATATGTCAGATTGAATTATTCAATCAACATGCTGCAATATCCGATTTGCAACAAACAGAATAAATTGTCGTAGAAGAACCAATAACCCAACTCACACGAAACACATGCAACGATATAACATTAAAAAAATATTCGAACTCGGCCGGTTCAAATTCCCGTTGCCGTATCTGTTCCCACATCCGTTCATGGTCCCACATCAGTTCAAACCAGTGAAATCGCGTCACAAATTGTTATCTCTAATGGTCAATTGCATAATGCCCAAATCTTGAATACAACTCAATTGGTTATCACCCACAATGGTCAGCATGTAGCACAAATTGTGAATACTGCACAAATCGATCACTTAATACAATCTGGGAGCACAGTGCAAATGATCCATCCAAACGGCCAACAAGTGCTACGAATCCGATAAACCTCGGATAACCAATGCGAAATAATCGTACAACCAAATTCGGATGATGATGATGAGGCGACACATTATCTGGAAGATGTTGAAGTGACAGAAGCGATAACAACCGAGGAGGTGGAACACGATGAAGATATCATTCATATAAAGGAAGAAATTGAGGAAGTGGAGGAGATTGATGAACATAAACACGAACCAACTGAAGAAGATGTAAAAATTGTGTCAGATGCGATAGCGTTGAGAAATCTCAGATGATTCAGATACAGAGAATAAAGTTTATTTAGCCGAATTTATTAGTCTGCAAACTAGTTGTCCTGCACCTGGAAGATATGTAGGCAATTTGTGTAGGAAAGAATTCGATATAGTCATTGGATACAAAATCACATGAAGTCACAGTCGAATTGCATCAAAGCCAATTGCAAGCGGCAACCTCAGTGTGAAATTTGCCGAAGAAGTTTCAAAAGTCCTGGAATGCTAAAATGCAGTCTGCTGATAACTTACCGGTTTGTCAAATTTGTAACAAAGAGTTCAAATCAAAAACAATTTTGTACAGGCATCGCCAGACGCATCTTTCGAAATCTTATTAATGTGGTAATTGCTTAAGGCAATTTACATCGCCTTATACCCTGGGATCACATGCATCGAAAAACCATTCCAACGTTGAATAGAAATTCAAATGTGCTCGTTGTGATGAAACGTACACAAATATTGATGATTTAAAGAAACACATACCGGATACAAAACATGACTGACTTGAAATCAACGAAACTGAGAAACAAACAAATCTAAATGTCAGTGAATTGTCTCACTGACATTTCCCCAAACTAGTTTAGTAGGAGTGAGATTCTCGTGAACACCCAAAAGCACCGATTCTCACGGTTGAAAACTGTACAGCCGACCACACGTTATGGAATTTGTAAGGTCCTCGACCTACATGAATGAGCCGTTGGTTGGTAAACTGATAAAAGGGGGACGGAAGGATGTCCCGCTCTTCTTTTCATTGTTGAAAATCATCCGGTGAAGTGTGCCGATTGGAGTTAAGGTTAGTGGACGAACGTATTGGACGGAGGAGCAGAGCGGAGAAAGTCGCCTCAGTAAATTGGCAGCGAAATTGGTGAGAACTCGATCAGCGCGAAATCAAATTATTTGGGGATCCCCACATCAGCGGCAGCAAAATCATCGGTGTAAGTGTTGGCCAACCGTTTTTTTATTAATATCCGATTGTGTATTACAATGTTAGTTTCCTATTAATACTTTGTGGCAAAATCAAATTGAATACATAGAAAACTAGTGCGAACTTTCCAGTGTGGATCTTGTTTTATTTCCGTATCCATTCCGGTGGTCTGGATTTTCCGGCTGCTCCTTTTTCTTCTTTTGTTTCAATTCTAAGTGCTGTGAACTTTCTGCTCTTTGGCGGGAAGGTATTTTTTTCAAGAAAGGATCTTACGGGTGTCGGAACGGTGTTGACGAATAGTGGTTAACAAGGCTTGAGGGTCGCGGGATTGCCAAGTGCCCATCGTAGTCAAGTTATGTTTAAGACTTTCAGGGGTTTGAAGTGTTCCTTTTAGGCTTCGTAGTGAATTTCAGCCGACTGTGTAGTGGATTTGCGTAGGGTTTGAATTTGGTAGAGGTCTACTAATTGTTCTCGGGGGTGCCGTTGCCATGTTCGGCGGTTCCAATCGGGCTCCAAGTGCGGACGAGGGGCGCCTGCGCAGTTTCCAACGAGGCTATCCGGGGCCGAAAAGAGCCTGACCGGAGCACCACTTTTTGAAAAGGTAATATAACTGCAGGTATATTCTTAAGTGAATGATTCTTCGGATCTTGATATGGTATTTTCTGCCTCGCAAAAATGATGCTATGAGCGTTGTTAAACAAGTTGGAAATGCGTACTCTTTAAGCTTGTATAGCAGCCCTTTGTGCCAAACGGCATCGAAGGCATTTTCTATATCTATGGTGACCATATCTACTGAGCATTTTTCATTCAACGCAGCGTTTATGTCTTTTGTAGCACGCAATAATTGATGTTGCGTTGAAGATCCACGCCTGAAGCCAAACTGAAAGTGTGGAAATATATTTTGCCTGTTCACGAACTCAGAAATCCTTTTCAAAGTAAGTTTTTCCAAGAGTTTTGCGAACGCAAGAAGTAAACTTATTGGTCTGTACCTTTCAGGAAGGTGCGGATCTTTTCCTGGCTTTAATATCACATGCTTTCAAACTGATGGGAAGTATTCATATTTAAGACATGCATTGAAGATTAAATATGTGTAAACTACAGCTTTCCGTGGAAGATTCTTTAATGCTATGTTCGGTATACCGTCCTTACCGGTAGCATTATTGTTTTTCATGTTTTTTAGCTCAAATGCTTTTTCTGCCGGCTTGATCAATATTGGTTAGTATAGGTATTCTCGAGGAGGAAGTCATTTGTTCAAGAGAATTAAGCACTATAAGTTCGGGAGAAAAATATTGTGCTCCTTGTGTCAAGGTATGGAAAAAATGGAATTTATTAGCAAGGATTTCTGCTTTTCCGGCATTCGAAAAAGCGACACTTCCGTCGCCCACATTCAAGGGACATGGAATACTGTGCTGTTTTCTCTTGAACATTCAATTGAGTTTCTATATTATTCGGGAATTAAAGTCCAAATTTTGGAGCATACTGCTCCATTTGTTGTTTCTGAGGAACGATCACTTCTTCCGGATTGCTAGTGTGAGAGTGTTTACACCGCTTTTATGGTAGGATCTCGAGTTCTTTGCCATTCTCTTCGCAAGGTGTTCTTAATCTTAATCAGGTTTTCAGCTTCATTGTCTATTATGAGGGATTTATTGTCCTACTTTGCTTTTGGAACACTTAAGTGGATAGCTTCCCATATTGTATTTTTCAGTCTTTCAATACCTGCCTCTATCGCTAGAGTTGAAAGCTTGTAATGTAGCTCTGTTTAGAATCAATTTTTCATTTATTTTCGCTCAATAGTTGGCCCATTGAGCTTTTTTGAAGACAAAATCTTCGCGGGAAGTTGCTGCGCTTTCTAGAGAAAAGAAGACAGGTAAGTGCGGAGATGATAATACATGCATGACACTTAGCTCTGATAAATTCACATTTTCATCGCTAAGGATTACTCGTATATCAAGGACAGAACCAACTCCTCTAGATAAGTAAAATGTTGGCTCACCAGATGCATGTATGAAAATATTGTCTTCGCTAGAAAGCTTGGCGAGCATTCAAGTCGAAATAAATGCCTATGGCTGCGGTTGCTAAACCATTTTAAGTCTCTCTCGAAATGCATTAGTTTACCTTGAGTAATTTTGATTCCCGGGAAATACACTCCGTGAATTTTTAAATTAATATTTTCTATGAGAACGCCTATATTTTCAAGGACAGATGAGTCGATTTCAGATCAAAGACAATGTCGAATAGACTTTCTAATGGTTATAGCTACTCCCCCACCGATTCTGTTACGTCGGTCCTTTCTATAAATATGATAAAAAGAATGTCTTAACTGATCTTCTGCTCTCAGCCATGTTTTCGTAATAACACAAACATTGATATTATGAACAACTAAAAAATCAAACATTTCTACTTGTGTGGATTTATTAACAATGCTTTGTGCATTCCATAGCAAAATTCCACCCATGCAAGAATTTAATTGCTAAATTTACAACGACATTAAATTGATCTTCCTTTGTTTTGTAACATGCTAAGCTTTGAATAACTTCCTGTTTTATTTTTCCCAGCGTTTCAGGGGGAAAAAGATCCATCATGTTTGAGCTGATTTCAGATATTAAGCGTTACTTTGCGATCAAATTAAACGATCCATTTGAGCTGGTATAAGTTTGGGGTCATGTCTGCGCTTGATTTGATTGGAAAGTTTGTTTGCGTGATGTCAAAAGCTTTTTGTTTATATGGAGTGGTTTTTTTCTGCTTTTTGTTTTGAATCGAAAGCTTCTCCTCTATTGATATAAAGCTTGCTCTACTTTTACATCCAGGAAAATTAGAAGAGTGAGAAGTGTCGTTCTGCTCGGTAGTAAGCTTGTGTTCCGTGTAGTGATGATCACCATTACAAATGGAACACCTTGTATGTTGCAATGGCTAGAATCGTGCCCATAGCGCTGGCAGTTCCTACATTGTGTGGGCCCTGTAGGAGTAGTAATTACATTGTACAAGCGCGTATGCCACGTAACTCTTGGATCTTTACGCCTCGTTGTAGGTATAGGAGATAATAGACAATATCGCGTTCATGTACTTTGCTGCCGATCTTTTTGATATCTAAAAGGTTCAGCTTATGTTCCGCATGCAAAAAGTTTATAAGTTCTTCGCAAGACATGTCATGAAGCCCTGATAGTGTAACTTTCAACGGGCGCAGTCCTGGCCGTTGAAAAGTGAAGTAATTGACTTGATAGGGTTTCAGGTGATTTTGTTCGTTATTTGTCAAAAATGGTCTTCTGCCAATGGGCATTAACTTTATGGAATAGTTTTCTATATCTTACTCCTTCAAAATAGCATTAATTGTTTCGCGGGGTAAATCCGTAAGAGTAGTTGGCGGGATTCTCACCGATTCGTTTGATGTTTCATTGCTGGTGTCATTGTGCTCGAGATTCGCTAGTAGCAGGAACCTGTTGGCTAATGAAAACTTTACTGTACTTCGCTTCTTTTCCTGCATTCACCAGGAATGGCGGCTTCGGTCTACTTCACACTCAATTCGATTTTATGTTACTACTCCACACAATAAATAATAATGACTATTAAAATCTAAGGTTTCAAATTTTTAGAGCACTTAGATAAACTTTATACTACTCGGAAGTCAGTAGAAGAGTGATTACAAATTCATCTCTGCGACGAGAAACGAATTAGTCAAATGATAAATCGATCCAAACAGTCGAATTACGTGAACAGTTAATCGTTGTTTTTTTTCATAGTGGTGTGTTAAGCACATGCCGCACATTAATATGTGACCGCAGGGTTAGTGGAGACATTTCTTTGCCGAATATGAACAAGACACTACGTGCATTGAATTTTGATCCCAATACAAAATTCACATAGCTAAGTACATACGAGGGTGGTTCGATAAGTGATTAGCCTACAAAATATAAACGAAAAATTCGGTAAAGTGGCTATTTATTTCTCAACATAATCTCCTCTTAGCTCGATAAACTAGACTGAGCGATGCTAAACCTTGTTTAAACCGTGTGAAAAATACGTTTTCTCGCGGTCTGCAAAATAGGCCTCCGTGGCGGCGATGACCTCCTCATTCGACTCAAATTTCTGCCCAACGAGTGATTTGTTCAAATTTGGAAACAAAAAGAAGTCACACTGGGCCAAATATGGTGGACTGAGCGATGCTAAACCTTGTTTAAACCGTCTGAAAAATACGTTTTCTCGAGGTCTGCAAAATAGGCCTCCGTGGCGGCGATGACCTCCTCATTCGACTCAAATTTCTGCCCGACGAGTGATTTGTTCAAATTTGGAAACAAAAAGAAGTCACACTGGGCCAAATATGGTGGATAGGGTAGCAGCCTGTAGCTCAATTCAACCAATTTAGCCGTGGCAACAAATGAGGTGTGAGCCAATACGTTGGCGCGGTGGAAGATCATTTTTTTCTTCCCATTTTACTGCAATTTGTCGTCGAATCGCCCTAATAATTCGGCATAGTAGAGCCCTGTGACCGTTTTGCCTTTCTTCAAGTAGTCGGTGCAGATCACACCTTGTGGACACCAAAAAACTGTGAGCATCACCTTTCCGGCTGATAGGACAGTCTTCACCAGTGAAGCCATGTTTCGTCGACGGTCACAAAACGACACAGATCTCCTTCAGATTGCGCTTAAACAGCGCCAAACACAGTTCTGAAGGGGTCTCTTGGCTGTGTTTCTATTCTGGAGTGAACAAACTCGACATGCATTGTGCCGACAGCTTTCTTATGCTCAAAATTTCACGCAGGATATGACCCATTCAGTCTTTTGAGATGCCTACTGTCTCAGCTATCTGGCACACTTTCAATCGGCGGTCAAAAAAAAAACTGCGAGTCCGATTCGGCTAAAATTTCGACAGTAGCTGTCTACAAAAATGTACAAACGATAGTGAATCTCTCTCGCGACAGTGGTGCCATCGAGCGGTGAGGCTAAATACTTATCGAACCGCCCTTATACTACATTTGAAATAAAAATTAAAACACATTTACATACAAAAAAAATAAAACAATTACCCCCTTGCACCTTAAAAAATTGTAGGCGAATACAAGTTACAATAAAAAATAAGTTGAGTAAATAGAACGACGCTCATGTCAGAAGGGTTTTGTACTTAATCTGCAATATGCAGATATGTAGAATGATTTAATTCAAGGAAAACTTTCATCATACGCACGACAAATATGCTTTAAAAGAACCCCATTTTAACCAACTAACATTTTTTTCCAACATTGCTAAAATCATTGACTAAGCTGAATCACAAAAATATTTTTGTTATTCATCTTATCTGAAAATTTGGAAAGGATCCACTCAAAAGTGTAGTGTCTGGTCCGATGAAAAGCCCATGTGGTACTCGTAGAAAAACCATACATGATTGCTGTAATCGGAGGGTATTCAAATGGCTATAGCTTTTGGAAATTTTATTGAAACATAGAATATAAGCATCTTTTAAAGAACTACTTAAATGTCTGACTTCATCCAATTCCATGATACTGATACAGTTTTACTAACAAAAATGATAAATTCTACTATTATTAACAAAGTTCAACGAACTTCAACCCTTTAATTATTTGTTATTGGAGCTACCTCCATAATTTTTAAGGGATTTCTAAAACAAATTTTACAAGAACCTCCTATTTTTGCGTCCATCTATCTGTCGGCCTGTATGTCTGTCCATATGTCACAGCAAGTTTCTTCAGAAACTATAGGAAGCGATGAAGCTGAAACTTTGGGAAATGGTCAGAAGCGGTGATCTTTCAAAAATTTATTTTATTATTTAGATTTTGATTTATAATACAGAGGGAAAAGCATTTTGTAGCATTTAAAAGGCTGTTTCGGACAATGACCCAATGCATTTACATATAAGAATGATATCACTTACATGGATCCATATGTGCTGTCGCTAGTATACTGTAGCAATGTGACAATGATGAATATTCTAACCCTGAAATTCGGTCACTAATGCTAGCGCTGCTGAGGAGAGTACTTGCCCGTCCGATAAGTCTAGTTCTGATAGACCGGGTACTCGTTTGCCAAGAGCTTCTAAGTGTGAATCCACATAGGCCGTAACAAATCCGATGTGACGATCTCCACAAGAGCGTTAACAATGTCTACTTCCAAGTGCGCCCACGCAATATTAAACCCTGCAATTTTTTCTGCATCTGATGTAATGCGTTCCGGATAGCGGTATGTTAAAAATAAATGATTCGCTAGAGCCGAATTGCCTGGACCAAATTCACTCACCACCAACAGCGTAAACGTGGTGCATACCTTTTTCGCTGTTGTTTGGCATAAAAGAGGGTATAAAATTTTGAGAAATATTAACCATGGCACGAGGCGACACGAACCGAAACACCGCACAATGACAACTCCGAATAATCGGCCAACTTACTGATGACAGTCCATCAACGCGTTGGCCCACGACAACTACCCGCTTTCAGAACGATCACTCGGATGACATCCGTTATACACTCGAGTGCGTTTAACGATGCTTCGTCAATTTGCTCGCAACTCGTGTAATGATGACAGATCTCTTCAGGGTATCACTCCAGAGTATCGAAAGTTATTACACAATTATGCAAAAAAATAATCACTCAATCATAGTTTTAAAAACAATAAATAAAAAAATGCCATGAAAGTCCCTTTTCCATTCCATCTTGCCCCACGGTTGGGGCAAGACAGAGTACCCCCGAGAGCAAGATAGGGTACCGAATAACACAGATGCATTTATTTATTTTTGGCTTGGCAGAGGAGACATACATGAATAACATCATCATTGTCATTTTTTACGTTGGCACACAAACAACGAGCCCAATTACCATATATTCGGCAACCTATCCAGTCTTCTACTGATTCCAAAAACAGTTGTTCACAATGTAAACATACTGAGTTTTCGTTTTCTTTTTCAAGTGAAGATTGTCTTTTCTGATCTCTTCCTGTAATTTTACTGATTGCCTTCCCTTTCCTTTAAGTTCTGTATATACACCCTTCTATGTTTTCTTCTCCTCTTCCAGGCGTTTCTTTTTTTGAAAGCTATCTTCAAGACTCTTTTTATACGTAAAGGATGTAATTATCGCGGTACTTCCACGTTGTCTTGATGTACGTTGTTTGCTTTGTGATTGGCACCAGCTTGAGGCTCATTAATTTGATCCGTGGTTAATTTTTTTTTTTTTTTGTAGCTGATTTGTATCAGGTTCGATTTCAATATTTTCAGGATTAATATCTACAGCGAGGTCTGTGCTTGCATTTAAAGAAATGTCAATTGTCAAAGAAACAATTAAATCAGTTACTGTAAAAACTGTGGTATCAAACGGCATAATTTCACATTTTTTGAATCCATTGATAGCACTGAACATTATTGCTGACTTCATAAAAGCTTTTCAAATAATTCCGCTACTACTTGAAATGTTGTAACAACACGTCCTGGATTTGAACGAAGCCATGATGGTATTGCTTAGTCATAATATGTAGTTAGAGGTTTTATAAATACTGCATCAAGTGATTGTAGTCGGTGTGTAGTGTGGGGTGGAAAGCACAACATAATAACACCATTTGCTCTTGCTTCATCGATGACTTGTATGTTTTTAGTGTGTGTGGAGTGATCATCTAGAAGCAACAATACAGGTTTATCAATAGCATCTTGGCTTAAAATTGTAAATTTCGTAAACCACTGTATAAACAGCTCCGCTGTCATCCACCCAGAATCACTGCACACACCCCAGCATACGGAGAAGCGATTACCATTAATTCTCGTTTCAGTCGCTTACGTGGAAACACCAGCACCGAAGGCATGTACAACCCACTTGCATTAAAGCATATTTTAGGTGTAGTTATTTGAACACGCTCCGCTGAATCCAATGCGCCAACCTGTTTCCGGTCGCCCTTGGCTATTATTTTCCATTTTGATTCCGAAGCAACTGGCACTCCTGTTTCGTCACAGTTAAATACACGGTCTGGACTCAGTTTATGCTGTAATGTTATGCTTTACCTATCGGGGGTCCTGCCGGCCTCTTCCGGGGAGTCCCGCGATACTGCCAGCACCTGCACTCACCTACGCACCTGTAAAGCCTGAATTGTCTTCCTTGAAATGGAAACGCAAGTGTTATGTTCTCAGTTTTCTCTTTATTTATTCCTTTGAGAATCTTTGCTTATACTAAATTGATCGTCGGCGGGCGCTGCTATGTCGTCTGTGGTTGGAGCACGAGGACTCGCTGCAGTGCGGTGACGGGTCGCGATCTCCCGACGAATCCCTCGACGTAACTCCCGTGCTTGGCGGCGAAAGAAGGCCCGCTCCGTGGGTGTGACGGCTAAACGGGCTAACCGCCTCATCTCGTAGAGCTCGTGCCGTTGACGCTCCCGCCGGCCTCCTCGTGGACGTCTCTGTTTGGCGGTGTTATCCCTGGTGTCCAAAGGCGCCTTCAACCTGCGCAGATATTCGTCCTTGCTAATGGGACGCGGGCCGGCTCGGGGTTCTTCTTTGAGCATCTGCTCTAAACTCCGAGTGGGAGCCTGCTGCGGTCGCTTCGATTCCGCCACCTGTCTGGTGCCACTGGCCGACAGGGGATAGAGCGGCACGCAGACGCTGTTTAATCCAGCTCCTGTTGACTTCGTACTGCTCGCTGCTGCGTCGGCTGCCCTGCCGCGGTGTCGCTCCTGTGATGCCTGCAATTATGGAGAAGATTACCAATGGTAGTCAGCAGCGGTTACGCTATAAGGCATTGAAGAACGCGGCTAGTAATGCCAACACCTCACCATTTGATTCTTCGTTTCGGTACTGCTTTCCGTAGATGCTTTCCGTAGATGCGCGTTGTTGCGCATTCGGCTTCCAACTGCTTTTTCCACCTCGCTCAAGAAGTTTAAGTACTATTCTTTGACCTAAATTCTCTTAAAATGCGCTGAGTAGTCAAACACGTGCGCTCTCGTTCCACGAACGTTTTTCCTCCCCGCTTCGTCTCGCTTGCTCGACTGGTGAATTTGCGAAACTGGGGAAATTGAGCGAAAGAGTGTTTCTCGCTTAAGCTTACGAATTCGAAAGAGTACTTTCGGGTTAAGCTTTCGGTTTTCTCACTATCTCCTGAGGTGAAATAGCGAAACTGGGGACATTGAGCGACAGAGTGTTTTAGCCAGAACTTTCGGCTTTCCCACGATCGCTCGTGGTGAAATAGCGAAAGTGGGAATATTGAGCGAAAGAGTGTTTATGTCGGAACTCTCGGTTTTCCTCTCCGCTTACCTCACTTCGAAGCACCCCGTTTGTTCATGATGTAAACATTGTTGCGGGTTGAACTTTCTCGTTCACTTAACTGCTCGCTTATTTACTTGCGCATGTGTTTCCATGGCTAATTTTCATTGGCGAAGTGCGAGTACATAGGTTTTGTTTGCTCGCTACTATTGCAGTTATGAGGCGGGAATATATCCGAGCATGTTTTATGTGTTCGCTCGCAACTAATTACTAATTGCAGTAGTTTACCAATGCAACAATGCTTATCGTAGATCTCGCCTAATAATTTGTAAAAATTATCAAAATCAGTTTTATTAAAACTAGCAGTTTTATTAAAAGCAGCGCTGCTGATGTACTCGTACTTTCATCCTTACCAGTTTTACCTGTATCATCATTGAATGGATGATCCCTTTTGTTTTTTGTTGCTAGTTGAACCACTAAAAACTTCAGATCGTCAGTTTTTAAGCCAAATTGTCTGCTTTCTATATCTTTTAAGTAATTAAATAATTCATCCTAAAAATATCCTTCACTTTGGGCCCAACGATACCTTAACGTTTTGAACTACGTTTTCATTGTCGCAAGCGATTTTCACTCTTCCCTCAAGCGTAATCTGTAGGACTATGTATGTTTTTGCTGCTAGATAGCAACCCATTTTATTTTCCAAGACAGCAGTTATAGCATTCCGCATCGCTTCTTTAGACCGTTTACCTCGGTCTATCATTTCAGAGACTATCTCTCACCATTCTGAAATGATAGAAATCTTTGATTTAAATCTCTAACTCTATGAGGGGCAAAATAGGATACCAAAACCAAATCATACTCCGTGTCGTTTTACTCAAATAATATGAACACTGCCAACAATATCATTCAAAATAGGATAAAACCAAATATGTACCTAATAGCTAGCTAAATTCAGCCACAGAAGTACTGACAACTATTAGCGATATTTCAATCAATGACGATACTGTCACACGGCTTAGGAGTTAAAAAATATTAATACTATTGTGGATATAACTGAAAGCACTTTTAGTTTCTCACACGACCACTTGCTTTGGTGACTCGCCGTGAACTGGCGGCAGCGTTAGCAGCGCACCAAATGTATGGGCACAATTATGATTATCGAGATCGTGTCACAAAGTATAGCCATAACTTCATCTTGCCCCACTTTCCCCTCTATAGGTTGATATAAGACCCTTATGCTTACGAAATTTCATGAAAATCAAATTATAATCAAATGAGTTATAGTCATTTGAATTGTATGGAATTATAACAACAATAACATGTGTTGATGGTTGATACATATTTTAAATCGATCTAGGTTGTCTTATTTTCTTTGGGTTTTGATGAAAATTGACCGAGCAGTCAGAAAAATAATTTAAGCTGAAGCAAAATGGTGCCTGAGTAATTCCTTATGCGAGTATTGGATGAATAATTCCATTCATCGATTCACATCGCCGAACACTCTGTTTACGTGATTACGGAATTTTCTCATACGAGTATATTTCTTAACTAAGGATGTTGTTGAGTTGAGATGTGTTAATTTTCCTTTTTGCAGCTCCAGTTGCAATTCCTCTGCCATGGGTACGGCTACTATGTTTAATTAGACTGACCGCGATTTTTTCTATATAACTTGCCGTGGCCCCACGTATGGCGCCAGTTAAAGACAGGATGTTTGATTTCAAAGTTAGTTTATTCTGAGCTCCATTTTTTCCTTTAACTTCCATAAACGATAGCTTGTAGCTTGTCCTCGTTTGATAGACCAGACTTGACTGACTAAATGATGAAGAACATCTCTGTTTTGTAACTCCGCAATATAGTATAACAATATGTTATACAGGTATTCATATATTGGGCTAATCTCCAAAAACTAATTATAAAAACATACATGATACTCTTTCAACTAGATTTCTAAACAAACGCAATTAAATATGTGGCAGCAATACATACGTTAAAACGCCATAGTGACATATTTGCATTAAATCAACTTCGATGCCCGACTACCACAGAAGTATCCCTCAAACGTCAATGCTCGATCGCACAACCGATCACGTTGCAAATTGCGCGTGGCAACAATTAACGCTTGAGATAATGTCTACGGACGGTGATCGTACATGTACACGGCGTCACCATTTTCAGGCTTGAAGCGTTGCTGACAAGGGCTTCAAGAAACGTGCTGGGTTGTCGCGCAAGTTCAAGCCTTGCACCAAGTGCAGGAGTTTTTAACTAATACAAACTCAAACACTTATATATTTATTTAAAAAACCGTATTAAACTTGACACTATAGTAGTACACAAGTGAATCGTTGATAATTAAAAATTACAAGTGATAAATTGCAAGTGACCAGTATGTTATGCTCTGTTGTCTCTTTTATAGTTTTCTTACTCGCTATCGTATGTGCTTGCTGTTGTCAGCATTTTCTATTGCGCATCTTGGACATACGTTTTGATATTATAAATATTGGCTATTATGCATCTAGCGTGCATACTCGTATTTATTCGCTGGAAATATGATCGTTTATATTTATGGAATGCGGTATTATTTGTATATCTTAAAGTCTGGTGGGAGTAAAGGACCAGCGGACGTAACACGCTTGTGCAAGTTCAGCACTTTGAGCAAGTTCAGCATAGTGATTGAAAATCGACAGAGGAATTCGATTTTCGAATTATTCGATTGACTTTTAGCTTTCGATTTTCAAAGTCGAATAATCGATGCCCAAGTTCGACCTTCATCGATTTTCGATTTTCTTTAAACTATCGTAAATAATTTAAATACGATATTTTGGTCTCTTATATATACAATGAATATGTACATATATAATAAAATATATTTAAATATATATATATATATATATATATATATATATATATATATATATATATATATATATATATATACACATCTGTTTTGTTGTTTTATGAACATCAAAAATTAATCCACGTAAGTATAGACCATTAGTATAAAGTTATTGTACATAATTGTTGCAATCGTTGCATGACATTGTGTTGTATTTTAAATAAAAATCCATTAAAGCAATATATCCATTCTGAGGAATCAAATGAAAGCGTTACGCAACTGCAGGAATCTTCACAAATGGTATCGAAAAATCGTGTTGATTAAAAACAATTGCGGTGGAGAGTCTAAGGCTCGATTTGCGTAATTACGATATGCAAAATATGATGGTTTATTCCTTGTTTTCAATTCATAGATTCTTAGCTGAAAAAATGAAATTCAGTTTAACAGAAATAAAATTCTTTTGCAAAGTTTTTGAAATTTACAGGTTAAACCATTCCTCATCTAGGCTACGAAGGAACACCAGCATTTTAACTCGTTCCGGGGCCAGCCGGTTCCGCCATTGTGTAGAAATACGTCCTGCGTGTGAGAATAATCTCTCTGCAGGAACTGACGTGGCAAGTGCAGGTAGATAGCGCTTCATGACTTGATATACATGAGGGTATTCGCCTTTTGACTCTTGCCACACTAATAACGAGTTCGGGTTATCCCGACGTCTAAAAACGGGTCGGCTTAGAAACTGTCGGAATTCAACAGGCATTCCTCCGGCAACATCTTGGTTTGCATCTAGCAATCAGTTATGCGCTACTTGATCAAACGTACACCAGATGCTGTCCGATGAACTTTGGATGCCTTGATGCTCTATCGCACGTTGTATCTCAGTTCGGCTACCTGCGGCAATTTTATCGCTGACTTGTTTTCCTGAAAATAAGGAGTAAATGTTATTAATGCTGTATCCTCCCATAATAAATATATTCATAGGCAAGTCCGTCAGGAACTGGATTGTGCCCCTAAGAAAAGAATTGATTTTTGTTGGAATTATCCACGATTGATGGGTTTCAAAATGCGCGATAGCCAACGGAAATCATTTCGAGACCCATCATTGTCAGCATCAAAAAATTTATGTTCTTAGCGGCATAAAGGTAAAAGCGTCTACTTGTAAGGTCAAACGGTTAATTATTCAGAAACCTGGACTCACCAATGAAATTTATTATGTTTGCTGCTGCAGCTGTTCCTTCAAATGCAGACCTTTTAAACCGTGGACCGAGGATGGTCGCAGCAGCGAACGGCCGCAGAAGTTCGATGCCATGAAAACTGCGGTCAATTAATATTCGCAACTCTACTTGTAAATTAACTCCAATTGATGTGGTTGCCAGCAATGCTGCTATTTTCTATAAAAAAAAAGCATTTACTAGAACCAAATTTTCTGGAAATTTTAAATATGACTTACAGATCGTAGGGCGTTAATAAGAGGAATACACTTGCTGAATGTTGTTACCTTTTCACCAGAAATTTCGCTGGTTACTTCATATAATGGCTTCAGCAAGGAACTTATTTCCATAATAATATCAAGTTCTTCAGCGCTGACCATGTTGGGAGTCCTCGACTTTGTGTTTTTATCCCTCTTACATTTAAGTAAAACACTGCTTACGACATGGGAGAGATGAATAAAACGCTCCAGCATCTCGTAACAGGAGTTCCAACGAGTGCCGACTTCTTGTTTGAGTTTTAAGCAAAGGTGATCCGGAATTCCTGCCTCTTCCTGCAGTTTTAACAGTTCTGCAGTTGCAACCGTACTTGTGCCGAAGAAACGTACAATTTGTTTGATTCGGACGATGACATCCTTTAGGCTTCCACTGCCATCTGAGATCAACTCATCATTGTCAAGTTCTTCTTCATCATCTGGGAGGTCTTGGCACTCGTTAGTGTCAGAGGGCCTTTTGTGAACATGAAGACCAATTGCGGCCTGGCCAATACCGTTTATGATATGCGCGATACAACTTATATGTTTTGGCGCTCCAAATTCGCCCTTAACGGCGCCTTCAATATTGGCGCCGCCGTCCGTCACAACGGCCACAATGCGTTCGTCGGTTATTTGCCAACCAATACAAATATCCCGCAGAGCCTTGCGCAGGTTGGGTATGGTCGCTCGATCATTAAGTGGCATGGCACATAATTCAATAGACTTCGTATTGACACCTGCAATCAAATGAACAAAAAACACTCCATAGACTTTTCCTTAGGACCGGAGAAATAGAGTAGTAAGAAAAAGACAATCCTTCTAGAGCTGGTATTTATATCCAGGACCGGAATTTTTCCTAAATCTTACGTATGTGAAATTTTAAGCTATTGTAGTAAGTGCAAAATGTACCTACAACGTGTCGCCTCGCTTAGGTAATACGAACTTCATGAAGATATAATGGGCAGTGTAAATATAACAGCACTACATGTACGTAGCAGAAAATCTACACTGCATTGCCTTACAAATATATGTACTTTAGGCACTAGAATTAGGATAATACGTACAAAATTACGCAAAATACTAAAGTGTGGGTTTTTAACAAAGAAACTTTTCTAAGTGTCTCTCTTCGCTTTCAATAAATTCTAGATATGTTATTAAAAACTCAAATTTAGACCCAATATTATTTAGCTAAACCCACTTCTAAAGGATTTTTCAATTTTTACATTTTTGTGGTTCCAAACTTCCAGCTCTGATTTTTTATTGAAATATAGCTGAGACGTTTTTTTTCTTTTTTGCTGAGAAAAATTTTCAGGGGTTGAAACTTTGCTCCGGAGCTAGAGGGTTGATTTTTGAGCGTGGAGTTCAATCCCTGAAAGTTTTCTCCGCACAAAATACATGTCTTATATTTCAATGAAGGAAAATCAGAAGTGATATTTCAGAACCATAAAAATGTGAAACTTTGAAATTCTTAGGAAGCTTATACTTCGAGGGATGATTCTTCCCCTAGAAATGGTTTTCGCCATTAAAGAAGCACATAGCTCAGACGGTATATCTAAATTTTATCAAAATCGTAGGAAGATACGTGGAAATGTTCGCGAATTAAAATATGTACCCTACAACCAGTCCTGGATTCGGAATGCAATAACGTCTCTAAGAAATGAATGGAATTCCAATATTCACCTTTAGTATAGTGCGCTGATACGCCTAAGTATGATTTCATGGACCCCGAGGTCCAAATGTCTGCTGTAAGAGCTATCGCATCACTCGTGGCCATGTTGGCGGCGACCTTTTCCTTAAGATCCTTATACAAATTTTCAACCCTTTTTTTGAAGGTAGGCACGGAGGGCGGATGATACAGCGGCTGCAACTTACGGCAAAACATACGAAACCCACTTTTGGTTGGAGTGGAAAGTGGCATATCGTCCTTAACTACCATAAACATTAGGGCATTGTTGACTGTACGATCCCTGTACCCACCAGCTAGAACAAAAGGTGAACAAATTGCTAATACTGAATACTCAAATAAAAGTGGTTTTTTTTTGAAAAATGGAACAAAACTTCCGTGGTGGATGTTACTGTGGCTAATTTTCTAGATTCCTATGAATGCCTTTGACAGAATTTTTTCCCTGAACGGTCTCAATGTATTTAAATTATAAATTAAGTGTGCCAATTTACCATGTTTTGACCTCGTGCTTTTAAATTGTTCAATCAAAAAACTTGTTTCTCTTTATACACGGGTTCTTTATGTTTATTACCCTTTTCATATTTAGAGATCTAGTTGACCCCTTCTTCAGTAGTTTTTCACTACCCGTGTATAAAGGAAAGCAAGTTGTTTTATTGAACAATGTATATCAAGCCTAACCTGAAAAGGAAGCAGCATTGCTGATACATTTGTCTAACGGCCCAGGATGTATAGCACTTGAATTACTGCTTCCATTTAGAGTTGATGGAGCAAGCAAAGATTGAGTTTCAGCGTCCGAATCGTTTTCCGCGACATCAGTTTCACTAATCTAAAACAAAACATTCTTTAGAGACAGCTTTGGCAGCAAGATTCTTATCATAGGGCATTTCGCTGTGTGCTGAAACACCTAAACTTTTCGTATTACACAAAAAAACTTATAAATATGCAGATATATATATATATATATATATATATATATATATATATATATATATATATATATATATATATACATATATACACACAGATATATATATATATATATATATATATATATATATATATATATATATATATATATATATATAATATGTATATATATATACCTCTATATTTGTATTCATATATATATATATATATATATATATATATATATATATATATATATATATATATATATATATATATATATAAGTTATGTTTGAGCCTAAGCGGTTGTTCAAAAAAAAATAAAACGCGAGTAATTTTATTCTTTAAGAACTTTATTGTTGAAATCTCAGCTTAGAACTAACTTACAATTTCGTTTCAACTTAAAACGTAATCTCGGTTTACAAAGAAAATTCTTTAGCGAACGTGTCATCTTTTAAGATGCGATAGTGAGCCGGATGTTGTTTGCAAAACAATTTTGATATGAGATTCTTTTCTTGCGAAATGCATACAAAGTTGCAGTTTAAAAAATACATAATGAATGATGCAATACGGTGAGTATTTACAGGTGGATCTTACGTCACTCCTCCCCGCTAAGATTCGAATTACCCCTGGAATTCGTCATTTTTGGAATTAATTCATTACCAATTAAACTCAAAATTTTAACTTTATTTCTAATCATTTTTCTATAAATTGCTAAGAATGTTACTACTCCGAGAGTTATTATTATTGTCCAAAATATTAAATCTGATGTCAAATGATAGAATGTTTTATGCTCTAATAATTCTGTTTTTTCAAGATTCTTTGTGAAATTCAATTTAATATCTTCAAAATTAATTCCATACGCTTTTATGGGGTATACATTTGTTTTCGGTATAATTACTCTTTGTATAAATTCTCTTTTGATGTTTGAAAATTCTTTTTCATTGATTTTTATTGTACAATTGTTAAAATTCAATAGATCGTTTTCGTTTAATACAGTTTTTCTTTCATCGCATGTAGAGGAGAGTATACAATTTTTGCAATTTTTTACAATTATTAATCCATCATCAATTAATTCTATTGATTCGTCTTTCATGGTTACATAGGTACAAGTATTTGAAATATTACAATAATAGTATCTTTGCATCTTTTTTAATTCTAATTCAGGGTCATATTTATATGTTTTATTTTCATATTTAACAAGTTCGCGTTTATCTTCCAGTAATTCGACATTTTCACTATTTGGGATAGCATAAAATAGGATTGTATTTGTGGTTATTGTATTATTAGGGATTTTTATTATAAAAATAATGTTATTATTATTGAAAGTTGCTAACCCCAATCTTATTTGGGATAGTTTATGAAAGTCTATATCGTATTCAGTTATTTCTTCGGTTGTTAACACATTGTCTACCATTAATCCTAATCTAGCTGAAGCAATATTATTTTGAATATGCGTTATGTGGTCCTGTAAAGTATTAAGTTGGGTGAGTAAGGCTATATGCGTTATATCTGCTCTAAGATTTATTAGTTCCGAATCTACTTCTTCTGCCCAAATTGAAATTTTCTTTTGATCCTGGCTAATTATGTCTTGAAGGGTTTCTATAGATTTGTTAAAGTTTTCGTTTATTCTTATTTGCTGATTGAAAGTATTTGCGATTTTGACTTGATTTTCGTTTGTTTCTTTAAAATAGGTTTCTAGTTCTTCCTTATCGTCAGAGTCTAGGGTTCCGAATAAATATTTATATGCTTTTCCTACGAAATTGAATAATCCGCGTTTAGCTCTATGGGGAATTAATGTGGATATTTTATGTCTGATTATTGATATTTGTGCAAATAATTGTTGCTCGATTTCCTTATTTATGATTGTTTCTCTTTTACTATTAACATCTATGATAGTTATATTTGGGTTAGTATTATCTGATTTATTCTTATATTTAGCATAAAGGTAGGTTTCTAATGCGTGAGTATTATCGTTAAGAATAAGTTCTGCCAAAGTTTGGTTGTTACACTCGTTTTTTAGGATATTCTTCCTTTGTTTCTCGTTTATACTGTTGAAAGTTCTTGTTTTCGAAATTCTCTTTCTACAAATTGCTTTTGTTGACTGCGTATTTCCGCTTTGATTTATTTTGCCAGATGCCAAATTTACGTTGAATTCGATCATGTCTAGAGTTTGCTCTAATTCTTCCAAATTCATAGTATGTAGGATTAAAGTATGGTCAATTGGGATTTTCACTTGTCTTAATGTAATTTCCGTGAATCCTGCTTCTTCTTTAATTTCCTCTATTGATAGGCTGGTTTCTGCTCGAGGTATCAGGCTCAGTGCAATTATCATCATTGTTACTCGCATTACGTTCTGCGTTTTGCGCCGTTTCTGTAAAGAAAGGTCGTTTAATGTTAGTAAGATCTACTCCTTCTAATAATGCCTTCTTGTATTTAGGATGAATTTTATCTCTATTGGCTTTGGCATCTTTAATTAATCCAGTTTTTCTAGTCTTTTCATAATCTTCTCGATTCCTATTCCTTTTATCAATCGTTTTTTTTCTTTTGTCTGCTTCATTAAGTTGAAGATTTTCTCCTTATTTGATTTGCCATGTAATATATCTATTGGCCTTTCTAGAGTTGTTGAATGTACTTGTCTGTTATAGAATTCTACTGCTTCATAAGTTTTCTCGATGATAGTTTTCTGTGTAATATCATGCATTGTCCTTAATGTTTCCCGAATTGTGCTATGCAATCTTTCAATATCTGCATTTCCAGTATGAGAATTAGGCGTAGTATAATGTACTTCAATATCCTTTTCGAGTATTGTTTGTTTGATGAGGAATCTACTAAATTGATTGTCTGCTATAATTTTCTTCGGTTTTCCATGATTTGCGAAAAAATTTGCCAGTGCTTCTTTCAGGCTGAAATCGTCAGTTGCTGTAAGGTTTAGTACTGAAGCGTATTTAGAAAACTTGTCAATGCTCGTAAATATTTTGTTGCCTTTTATTGATAATATATCAATATGTATGATTTCTCCTATATCCGATGGTGTTTCAGTGTCTTTAAATTTGGCTTTTATAGGATTTCTGTCATATTTTGCTCTTGTGCATGTTTCGCATGTGTTGATGTATTTCTGAATTATTTCTTTAAGGTTTGGGTAAAATATTTGTTTTCTTAATCCATTATAGTTTTAGTTTATACCAGAGTGTCCTGTTTCCTTTATATGATAATATTTTATGTTTTTGACTGTTTCTTCCACATCTTTCATGTCTTTAGCCATGTATGAACATCTAATGAATTGTATATTTCTTGTGTCAAAATGTTTGATAATGAGTTGTTGTATTTTATTATAAAGATTATCATTTAGTTCTGTATAAATACCTATTTTTTTGGGTCTGATAAATTTCTTTAGTTTTCCTAAGAGGGTTGATTCATCTCCATTGATTTCATTTTCGTTGATTATCAGTCTTCGTCTTGGGAAAATAGCGTTTGTAATATTTGTTTTATTTGTTAAAATTATTTGGTTTTTTAGGGAGTTTATGATAGTTTCATGAATTTCAAAGTGATCGTTGAGATTTTCGGCTTGTGTATGAATGGTTGGTACTAAGCTGTCTTGATCTTCGTCATCTAAAGGGTTCATTTCTTCATTTCTGACTATCCGTGAAAGGAAGTCTGCTGGAACATTATCTTTTCCTTTGATGTACTTCACTTCGATGTTATATTCTCCTAATTCCATTAGCCATCTTTGTAATCGGGGACTGATATCTTTTCCTTTATGTTTGACTTGAAGCCATTTTAATGGTTGATGATCGGTGTTCAAAGTAAATTCTTTTCCGTAAAGGTATCTTCGAAATTTTTTGACTCCCCAGACAATTGCTAGGAGTTCTTTTTCCACTGTAGCATAATTTCTCTCATGTTCGTTGAGGGTTCTGCTTGCATACCAAACTGGATGTCCTTTTTGTGTAAGCACTGCTCCTATAGCGTAGTCTGATGCATCTGTTGTTACTTCAAATTCCTTATCCATTTCCGCATATTTTAGCACAGGTGGGTTAATTAGACATTTCTTCAGTATTTCGAATGCGTTTCTATATTCAGGGTCTTCAATATTGATTTTATTTCCTTTTTTCAGGCATTTAGTGAGAGGTAACGCTAATTTTCCATAGTCCTTAATAAATTTCCTGTAATAACCTGTAATTCCAAGGAATGATTTAATTTCTTTCGGTGTTTTTGGGATTTCTACTTCGAGGATTTTCTTGATTAATTTAGGATTTGGTTTGATGCCTTTGTCCGTCAATATATGTCCTAGAAATTCTGATTCCCTTTTCATAAAGTTACATTTATCTGTCTGTAGTTTCAATCCGTTTTCTTTAAGTCTATTTAAAACTTTTGTCAGATTTTGGATATGTTCATCAAAAGAGGTTGAAAAAATCAGTATATCGTCCAAGTACACTATACAAATTTTATTTATTAGCCCGTCTAATACCTCGTTCATCATCCTTTGAAATGATGCCGGAGCATTTTTTAAACCAAAAAGCATTTGATTAAATTCGTAGTGCCCATATGGAGTCGAAAATGCTGTTTTTGGTCGATCATTTTCGTCAACAGGAATTTGATGGAATCCTTTTGCTAAATCCAGTGTTGTAAAGTATTGAGCTTCGCCTAATTTGCTCAATATGCTTTCAATATTAGGGATTGGGAATTTATCTTCAACGGTATGTTCGTTGAGTTTCCTGTAGTCAATAACTAATCTCCATTTTTGTTGACCAGAATTATCTATTTTCTTAGGGACGATCCAAAGAGGAGAATTATATGGGGACTTAGATTTTCTAATTATGCCATCCTTTAGCATTTGTCTTATTTGAGATTCTACTTCTTTTTCATGGATATTGGGGTATTGATATATTTTCGAAAAAATTGGTTTTTCGTCCTTCGTATATATTTTATGGGTGATTTTATTTGTTGGCTTTAGAATGTCGCCTTCCCTGTAAAATAATTCTTGAAATTTTGTAAGGATTTTATTTAATTTGCTTTTTTCTTCAGGATTTAAATGGTCGGTTTTAATGTTTTCTCCGTTGTCTTCAAGTTGAGATATTTCATTTGATAGAATGGTTGGGAATATAAAAGGAATTTTGTTATTATCTACTAAAATGAATTTTTCGCGCATGTTTATTAGGACTCCTAATGGTTCTAATATATTATTACCAAGGATTGCTTCATAATCCCTATCTTTAATTTCTGTTTGTTTCCAAGTCATGTATTTTCGGAATTTTGGGCTTCTGAATTCTTCAGGTAGAGGAGTTATTATTTCGTGGGATAGTTTAAGATTTCCTGAAAGGGTATTAATATTTAATTTATTCTGCATTTGTCGTCTTTTAAAATTTTGTATTTTAGATGAGTCAATAACTGATAAGGTGCTTCCAGTATCAATTAATGTTCTCACAACTTCTGTTCCTATAGTGATATCTATTATGGGTAAATTTCTTGAGGCGGGTCTACGCAAAAACCCTGGTTTTGTGCCTGGCTTGTATCCGGTTCGATGTTTCTATCCTGTGTGTAGTTGATTTCCATTGGTTCCGGTCTTTGTGAATTTCGGCTGACGTTGTCCTGTCTATTCCTTTGGTTGTTCCTGAAATTGTTTAATCTGTTAT